>JANTPZ010140743.1:0-18215 GCA_025593235.1 Vachellia pachyceras | reverse complement strand
TCAGAGAAGGGGCTGGAATTGCAGGCAGAGAAAGTCAAGAAAGCCTAAAAAAACAAGTAAATCTTTGAAGTATAAAAGTAAAATCTTTTGTTGACCAGTATAATGGTGACAGTTTATACAGTGATGAACTTTCTGATGTATGACAGCATTTTTTTGTAATATCATGAGATGGTCTGTTTAAAGATACATAAATGAAAATGTGAAGCAAGTTATGAATTTTGTTTATATGTATAACTCCAAACTTGAGGGGGAGTGTTAGAATAAATAGGTCAATAGTTGGGCCGTGAGTCATATAGCACTTAGAGCTCTCTTGGGTATTTCTGTAAATGGCTTATATAAGTTTGCTGTCTCTTGAGGACCATGCAAGGAGTCTATACATAATTGCACATTAACGAGAATCATATTGTTTTTCCGCTCATGAGTTGTTTTACATAAGTTAACAGGGCTGAAGTTTAAGAATTGGGCACTGTTGTACACAATGGAACAAGCCCCAAACTCCATGAAAGCAATGCTTGGAACTTGACGAAAAACACCAAACTTACTGCTTTGGTGTGGTGACGCCGCCTCAGCTCAAGCAAGGAGGGATGGATTCCGGAGAAGGATGAAGGCGGGAGGAGGGAGTGATATTGAAGTAATTATGTTATATATTATATGTTATCAAGTGAATTTGTAACATCTTAAAAAGATTTTAATGTTATTATTGAATTTTTATAGAAATTTAATTGCATTAATTATGATTAATGATTATTACGTAAAATTAAAGTTAATTAAGGGTGTTTTTGAAAGAAATTGAGATCAAAAGATAAATTCAAAGTAAATATATTTGGAAAGTTATCAGTATAAGTTTAAAAGATTGAGTTCAAATTAGTAAATCTATAATTTTAAGTTTAAATTAAAAAATCTAAGATTCTAAATTTAAAATTCAAATTAAGCTACACTCAAATCCATTTATTTTATACTATTTAATTTCATTTTTTTCATTTATATTATTATTATTACTATTACTTCTATTTTAAGGTCAGATTTGTTTTCTATATATATTAGGGCTGAGCAATGAGACCTGGACCTACCCGACCCGCAAAAATAAGCCCGTTTAAACCCGTCCATTTCGGACCCATAATGGGCGGGTCCAAAACGAGCGGGTACTTGCTTAAATGGGGTAGGGCATTGGTGCACCCATAGGGTGCCCGCACCCCGCCCTTGTAACAAAACGCTGAGGGTTTTTTTTACTTGTTCAGCTGCCCTGCCTCCAAGACGCGTGTCACGTTCACACCCTTCAGTCTTCAAAGTTCAAACATGGAGACAGAGACAACTTACACCCTTCAGAGTTCAGTCACGGCTTCAGTCTTATCTCACTCTCTCACTCATCTCCTCTCTCTCGACTCTCACTCTCTCAGACTCAGTACCCTAGCGTAGTCATCGTCGTCAATGTCTCCTCCCTCTCACTACCTAGTCTCCGTCGCACTATGTCTCTTCATCATCGACATGACTCCAACTCCAAGTCCCAACTCGACTGAGGACTCCAACTGCAGCCTCCAAGGCTCCAAGTCTCTCCGTTGCATCGCACGGTCGCACCCTTGTGCTCCAGTTCCTAATCTGCTTCAGTGCTTCATATCACCGGAGAGTCCAGGCAACCAACCTCTTTTTGTTGTCAAAGGATTTCCCTTTTGCTTATTGTCAATGGATTCTTTAAGGTTTTTCACTCCGGTGCTAATTCTATTGCTTCTTATATAAGATTTTGCTCCTTATACTACCCGGATTTCCTTGCTTCCATGAAATTCTTAACTTTTAGTGTCCATGTTTGATTTCTGAGTTCAAAAATAAGCTATTGTTACTTGATTCATGGAAGAATTTCCTTTTAATTATTATAGGGCTTGCAATAATCCTGACTCATGGTTCCATTTTTACCTTCTAACTCCTGTGGTGTCTCAAACTGTTTTTTGGGTTTTTTTGAGGGGTCACAGGTAACCCGTTACCTATGATACCCCGTCCGTTTAGACCCGTACCCGTGGGCACGAGTTAGACCACGGATATGGGGTGCCTCGTACCCATGGTCTCCTTAACGGCGGAACATGGGGTGCCCCGGGACAGCCTCACCCGTCCGTTGCACACCCCTAATATATACACTTAATGCATTCACAAGTTGAAGGGGCGCTGCGCACACACAAGATCCATTCAACAAGCACGCCTCACCCTCTCACGCCACATGGAGCATCAAGGGAATCATTCATTCATCAGGCGGCACACACACGAAAGCTTCAATCACGCGGCACATATATCATCCATCCACTTCACATACATTAATTCATACCTCAACCCATAGCGCCAATTCCATTCATGTCCACTCTTGCAATTCTCCATCATCACCCAACACTGGTTTAATTCCTGATTTGGTTCCCATGGCTCACTCACAAAAGACCTGATACTTGGTATAGTCGTTCTTCAGTGATGAGTGCATGTTACTCCACTCTGATGGTGATGAGAAACTAACCTGAGTTCTTGAGCAATTAGGGGAGTTCTTTGAATTTTAATTTTACCTTCCAATCTCTATGTGTAAATTGTAATTATAGGTTATTAGAGTTTATGATTTATATATAATAGGAGTATGATCAATTGATGTAATGTGCTAGATTGGTACTTTTGATTGTGATTGGATTATAATACTTTTGTTATTCAATTGCTTTTTTTTATTCTCTTGAAATCAATTGGCTTGCTAGGTTTATAGGAATTAATTGGAAGTAAAGAGGATCTTTTTTAAATCTAACATAAAAGAGTACTAAGATATTTCTAATGGATTAATTGAGTTTATGTTTAGATTAAATTAAAAAGTTAGAAATATTGATTAGTAAGGGTTCTTGCTAGTCCTTGTTTTTAGTTAAAAGAAGAATTTAATATTAAAATTGGATAAAGAAAGTTAGTGGATTCAATAACCTAGGACATCCATTTTATCAAATTTAATTGTATTCATTTAGTTTAATTAATTAGTAAAATCACATGTAATAATTCTTGATTAATTGGTTATTTATATTAAATTACCTAGGAATTAAATATACACTCCACGTAAAGATCAACCTAGATTAGTGCTACTATATTACATTTAGTTTAGTTTCTATTTGATTGCTTATATGATACGGCTCATCGTATGACATTCTAAATAAGAGATCTAATTACCCGTAGTCATATGACAACTCATGAGTAAGAAATGATTAGTTTCGATGTAAGAAATCACAACCTAGCTGGGGTTCTCTAATTTTTTTCCTCTTCCTCGTCTACTTGCATTCATTGACCATTCAGGGTTGATAGGTACAACTGTAACTATATTTTATATTAAAACACACTTATCACTCGAACAAAAATTAGAAAAGAGAACACACACAAGACACAAGTTGTCGTAATAAAATAAATCACTCTTATCGCTAGAAATACAAAAAAAAAACCCAATTTTTTCTATTATATCGGGCCAGCTTGCACCATCAAAACTATTTAAAAAAGCATTTCATCGCATTTAAAATTTGACTACTCGGTAAAATGTCTTAAATATTTGTTATTGGTTTTTTTAAAAGTTCAGATATTATTTTAAATGCTTAGGTACATCACACATATCACCATTCCACCGAAAAATGAAAACAGTCACAGGTCTTTGTGTTTAAACCTTAAACAAAAAAAAAACTAAATTATCATAAAGGAAAGAAAATGTAAAAGATGAAGTAAAAGAGATGGAGAGAGAAATAAAAAGAAAGAAGAAGCCATGTTTTCTTCACTTGGATATTTACAAAGTGTGGTATATGGTGATCTATTTATAGGTTCTCAATTCAAAATAAGAGCTACACATAATCAATGACAAATTTAATACCCATTAGTATACAGATTGTAACTTTTGAATTATTGGCATAAAGATCCCTCAATGTTATTCATTGTTAAGGTGGTGGAAAGATAAAAATGAAAGGTTAATAGGTGAGAGTTTAAAGGCACCACATCATATAATATTTTTTTAACAAGCTGCATTTACTCTATTTATATAATATATCATTGATATAAAAGATGTATTTAATCAAAATAAATAATTTTTTATTTTAAAAATAATTATTTTAAGGCCTGTTATTGTTAAAATAAAAAAATTGATATAATTCAATTTCTATATAACATGCTTATTAAGCAAATTAAAAACTTTACAGATAATATGTGTAAAATCTTGAAAATATTAGACAGTAAATCTTCCCCAAAAAAAGTAAAATTCTTACAAGTTTGACCTCTAAACATATAAAGGGAAAATTGAAAAAAAAAAATCCTCATTAAAAAATTTCGTTAGTAAAAGGAACATGATAGATTTTTATAATTTTTTATATCGTCAAAGTACTTATATTCTTATTTAGATTTTTCCCATTGATAACATTTTTCAATGGTATCTAAAAATTTGATTTATAAATATTACTTTTTTTAAAGACATTTCTCGTATTTAACTTTCGTAGCCTGACCAATGTATAATATTCCCTGTTATAAAAGTTAATGATTAATTAAATGTGATGATGTTGGACTAGCAGCCTATAATAGGATTAGGAGAGGAAGATTGTGAGTCGTCCAAGCTGCCTGCAAGACATTCCAATACCATCTCTTCACCATCACTCTGTTCTCACTCTTTCGAACTTGCTTCTTCACGAAGAAACGACAAAAGCAAACAGCTTCCCACTTTTCTCTCTGTTCTTCTCTCTTCCCCCCATTGGATCTTTCCTCTCTGCATCGTCTTCAATCCTCCCCCGCTCCTTTGCTTCCTTGTATTTATCTTTTCCCTTGTCTCAGACTTGCTATCTTATTAGCATCAACCTTCCAGCTGCGTTTATGGTTTTTGATCACCCCGTGATTCTTTCTCTCGGGTTTATACTCTAGCATCAAATTTTTTTTGTTATATCATGATTTTTCCGAGATTCTCCTCGATTCTAAAAGATGGGAGCTATATAGATTCTTTAGTTTATGCCGCTAAGCAAAGCAGATTCTTGATTGCATGTGATAGATTCCAAGTTCCTTGCCGTTTGAATCAAAGATCAACACTTGTATTCTTTTTTTTGTCTTTGGCGTGTCCTTTCCAAGTTCCACTCATCAATTAGGTGAAAATCTTTTGGAGCTTACTACTGAATTTGAAGCCATGGAAACTCTGTACCTATCTTCTTTTATGCCAAACTCAGACTGGTACGTTCAAGATAGCTTCAGCAACACGGAATGGACGAGAGAGGAGAACAAGAGGTTCGAGAGTGCCCTTGCCATATACGATAAGAACACCCCAGACAGGTGGCAGAAAGTGGCAGCCATGATCCCAGGAAAAACTGTGTACGATGTGATCAAGCAGTACAGAGAACTTGAAGAAGACATCGGCGAAATCGAAGCGGGTCGGGTCCCAATACCCGGGTATCTGGCTTCTTCTTTCACCTTTGAGCTTGTTGATCGCCAGAATTATGATGATGATGCATACAGAAAGAGGCCTGTGGCTTTCAAGGGTTCTTCTGACCATGAGAGAAAGAAAGGAGTGCCTTGGACTGAAGAAGAACACAGGTCAGTAATTTCCAGCTTCAACAGTCTGTAGAATCTTTAGTTATCTCTGTGACATATGAAGTTTTCGTTTTGATTACAATAAGCAACTCAAGATTGTTCATTTTTAATTGCTGGAAATCTCTATATATTTCTGTGGAGTTACAGGCGTTTCCTGATGGGGCTTCTGAAGTATGGGAAAGGAGATTGGAGGAACATCTCAAGGAATTTTGTGGTGACAAAGACACCAGCCCAGGTGGCAAGTCATGCTCAGAAGTACTACATAAGACAGAATTTATCTTCTGGAGGAAACAACAAAAGGAGACCTAGTATTCACGACATAACCATTGTTAATCTCACAGAATCTACCACCACCACTACCCCGCAAGACAACAAGAAGCCACTTCAATTTAATGACCAGTCTCTGTTCTCATCAGCACAACATCTTCATCAGAATCCAAACATTGATGGGGTTTTCAACCCTAGTTATGACAGTTTCTTCCATTCATCTGATGGTATTGACGGTGTCCTTCATGAGGCTTATGGTTATACCAACCTCAAGAGCCAGGGCTTTAGGGCAAATCCTGGGGACTTCAGTAACCCAGCTATCTTAGGGATTCATGCATTGTAATGCCAGTTCCTCTGATCGATGATATTCGTAGACAACTATGTCAATTTCTACTGCATAGATCATTGTTCTGTATGATCTTTTAGTTTATGAGAACATCACAAGCAAATTCCAATGATGTTTCAATGCCTCAACTCTCAAGTGTAAATTTTCAATGGGTTATCTTGTTTGTGAAGTTGTCCTCAATAAAAATTCAGTGAAATCCCATCCTCTAAAATGCCTTCTGCAATTAATTTTGATGAATCAACCGATATTTAACTAATTTTTTAAATCATATAATTAAATATTTGAGCAATCGACTCTTCTTTTATTAATTTATGTTATGCAAAAGATGATTAAATTGGTGATATACCGTCATTATACTAATACATGTAATTGGTGAATCAATAGTTAAATACATTCCTAGGCCTAGGGTATGCTAATAAGCTACATATTCTATAAGCCTCTAAAGCAACTTGGAGATTTTCAGCAATTATCTAACTCTTTTAGATGACACACGTGCATTAATTTATTCAGATCAAAATCTCTCTTCATTCTTATCTATGAAGCCGCAAATCCTACCGGAAAAAAATGGCATTAAAGTCCGTCCGCAAATTAGATCTTATTGCACAAAGCAATATCTCACATTTAATTAATGGTAGGCCCCAAGTGCTTGCGGCAGCACATAGGAGCCTCAAGTTAATTGAAAAGAATTAATATTTATACATTAGGCTTAATAGATTTTCAAAATCAGAGGTTTTTGACTCGTCGCTGCGCCATATATTGAATTTGGAGTGGTTGTCATATGATCTCAGTGCATGATATGTACTCCAACTACAAATTAAAGCAGCAAGTGAGTTCATTTAATTTTCTGATGAAGCTGATGAGTCACTATAGCATTTTGCTTCTTTACAGAAAGATATTAGTTTATTATACAGCTTAATTATATTACCTCTCACAAGCTTACATGTCTAATCACAAATCAATTCCTGTGTACAGCTCGTCAGCACTACATATAGTTATAGCAAAGTTGTCTGGGAAAGATTTGTCGTGCGAGAGCAATTTGAGCCAAGTTGACCCAGCTTGGTAGGTAGGTGCGATGATCACTTTAATAAATTTGATGATGATGATAATAGTAGAAGTGGGAATTTGAGCACGAATTCCACTAAGTGTGGTACATGAAAGGAGGGTAGTATATTAGGAGCCAGCCGGCCAACCCAGATGGGTCTTTTTGGTTGATATTTTTGGGATGCGCCAATATATATATTATGCTCTCGTGGGGTGTGGGTGGTGGCAAAATCTAATGTTACGCGTCAGCTTTATTTATTTATTTTTTCTAGCTTTGCTTTGTTACGTTGCTTCTTTTCTTCTTTCTTTTATTACTGATCTCCTAAGGCATCATGCCTTAATTTGATTCTTTATCTTACTTGATCGATCGATATGGATGGATCGACCACCCAACAATGGCTATGTTATTAATCACTGAATAAGCAGCTATAGCTAGCTAGCATGGAGATTTTGTTCACACTAGCTAGCAACCACACCATTATTTGCAGGAATATAATAAAGCGGTCTGCTTTATGCGAGAATAAACACTAAGTAGTGCAGAAGAATAGATATCTAGACATAAACTCATCCTGTTCCTTCAGCAGCAGCCACTGCACAACAACTACTCGTCTTATTAGTGCAACTAACGAAATAAATTAAGCATATCGCTCCTGTTGGATGCTGTGTGTGGGTAATGAAAATAATAAGAGATAAACATAGATGATTAGCTGACACAGAGAGAGAGAGAGAGAGCTGTATTGTTGCCGGAAGATGAAGGTGTGTATATCTTTGTTTATATATAATACTGCCTCTCCTACTAGATATATAAGACTTGCAAAGGATGTACTTTGATTTTAAAAATAGAATTTAACTTAGTTTGTGTCTCAAATTTACAATTTTTCCTTTTAAAATATTGTTATTGATTTCATATATTAAGAAATTTAATTTCCATACACATGATTAAAAAGGGCATTTCAATAGAACTAACACATATTTATTATAAATGATTAATTTAATTTTTTAAATATCCACAAATTAGTTATCTATCCCTTATGTTAAGAATCGGAGGCAGTATAACAAGTCACCTGCATTATAATAGAAGGGGTTTTAACCACTTAAGTATGGGGTTTCAGAAAACATTTTTGAGAGTCAACTTTCATTGAATCAAATAATACTCGAATTTGACCCAATCATACTGCCATATAAGGAAAAAAAAAGAGGTTTAACAGGTCTTGCTATTGATGAGCCATGAATGTGTAGTTCATTTTACCTGTGGTGATGGAGTTGGGTTTCTTTGATGCTGTGTTCTCTTGCAACATATAATGACAGTGAATAGAGGCCACATAAATGATTATTGGTTGTCTTTTGTCGTCTGCTTTAATTTGCTGTTATTGTTAGTGACTGATGATTATCGAATCTACACCGCCATAACTGATTTTAAGCTCTCCACATTGCTTCATATATAGTGGCACATCTGATACTCACCAGCATCTGATGCTCAATATAGAAGAGAGATGATGAGGTCATATGCCCAAAAAATTAAAGCTAAAATGTTCTCCATTTTATGTGTGTTTTTTAAATTATCCATGTCAACTAGGAAGGAAAAGGAAAGAAAAATTGCTGAAAGAATTCCCTGTTCCAAGGTTTATTATCCAAGGGTATCTAAAACTTCTTTAAGACTTTGGATGCAACTCCTCTTCTTCGATCAGTTATGTACAATTTATTTTCAATTATGTAGAAAATAAAAGATATTCTCCCTCACCTCACACACAAATATAGTAATGGAAATTGCCGACTTAAAGGACACCACAATGTCCTATCAATTATTGTATAGTCATTATCAAATCTTCAAAGATTATCATCGATCGACTTTTTTAGCTGATTATTACAACTTGTTTGTCTAGAATGTGTCTTTCACTACGCATCTTCTCCACACAAAAAATGATTTTAACATATAATTAAGAATTGTATTTGAGAATCCGGAGGATAAATTTACATGTCATTAGAAAATTAAAGGTTTAACCTGTTTCTTTATACAAACTCTTATCGCCATGGTGGATAACGTTAATTTTATTATTATTTCCTTTGCTGCAGCCTCCAACTACACACACGTATATATGCAGAGAAGGAGTGAGAGTTGAATTGATTCATAATGAGAAGTTTTTTTATATTGAAATCAAAACTAAGTTACAAAATCCTAGAAGCAAGATACCAAATGAAAGACAACATAAAACTCCAAACAGAAAAGCAAATTATAAAGGATAGCTCTGAATAGTTCTTCAACAAAGAGAAAATAAAAAACATGACTACGAGAAAATTCCCGTAAGCCATACATCAAATAGACCTGCAACCGTGAGGGTAAGAGTTATCCAACAAAGCTTTGGCTAACCACCCTGCTACTAAATCTGCTTTCATGGGAATCCATATACAAGAATGGTTTTTGATCAAATTCTTTGAGATAAGAGATTTCTCAAAGAGGAAAACAATTATAATAGTAGTAGAAAAAGCATAATCAACCTGATTATAAAAGAGAAAATTACACCTTCAACCCAATAATATACGGTTGTGTCATATACTTAGAACAGGTACATGTCTTACCCACATAAGAACAGTGTCAACATACACACTGAATAGGCATATGTCAAGTCAACGATGAACTACATGCACAATCTCATTGGATAGATTCAAGATGATGATTTTAACTTGATCATGAATAAGTTGTAAAATAGAATTCCAAACCACAAAACAACCAGCTTTCCACCCACGAACAACTTCCTCCAACCAAACATACCTATTCTTAAAAATGGACTCAGCAACCCTATTTAGCTCTAAGAACATCTATCTCTACTCTTCTCCACCTAATAATCTTCATGCCAATTTAACCAGGGCACTGAGAACTTGGGTAAGATTTAGTGGCTTATAAAGCGCTTTTAATATAGCAAAATTATAAAGCGCCTTCCTACAATTCCATATTAACCAAGCCACAACAATTTCCAACTCATTTGTACAATCAGTGTTACACAACACAATATATCCAGCAAAAGGAAGAGTGATATTTCCTTTCTGAACGCTTAGTCCAAAAACAACACCAGCAGAAGAACCTTGAAGCATAAACGAATTTTGAGGTACAAGACAAACATAGACCTCAAAATGCAGTGAACTCATTTTGATCTTCTATAAACTCCCCTGTAATGAATCCTTTGATCTACTTTCATACATTGAAAAGCCCTAATTTCCACCTAGTGATTGAGCCATCGATGCCTTCCCTTCCTACCGGAATGCATATCGCCTCTCCCTAAACCCATCCACCGCCGCCGCTAAACCTGGAGTTACCCATCAAAGATCAACGTCGGAAGTCTATCAAAAAGCACCATCTGCCACACCCCAAAGTTGAGGACACAAGCTCCTACTGATCGAGGAGGAGAAACCTTCAAGAGCAAGGGAAGGGTGAAAAACTTAGACGTCCCGATGCTCCATCCCTCGTGACCCACCGCGAGTGATAGCTCCGTGCTGACCGGCCTAATACCATTTGGTAATATTTGAGAAATGATAATCACGCGATAATGAGAAGTTATATACAGTGCTTGTGCTTTTCATCACTTTACACGTAAATTTACCTTTAAAAGGTCCAATCCAATTTGAGGGATATGATCTCAACCTTTGTTTAAATCATTTTTTCATGACAATTATTTTATATCTATAATGCTGCAATTTACTAATCTGAATTTAAATTTAAATTATGGTTAATTGATTTGAGAATAGATTTTCCTAACAACAAAATTTAAGTTCTTAATTCTATTTAAAACACTCGTAACTATTCATTCACTTATGTATACACGTACAACGTGTGCAACCACCGTTATTTCAATGCTCAAACGCGCGGCACACAGTAAAATAAGCCGGATATGCTTATTGTTCAACCTTGCACACTGTTTGGGAATGCTTGTGTCCAGAAGCTGCTTGTGGACAGAAGCTACTTTTGGACAGAAGCTCAGGTTTGTAGCTTCTGACCAGCAGCGCACACTCGTGATTCAAGAGATGGGTTATGTGCGCCCTCCTTCAACCTCCACACCTTCCATTCTCGCTCTTCTTTTCACCAACGATACTTCTACCTTCTCTTCTTCCGCTTCACTCTCATGCCTCATTGAACTCTTCGCGGTTGTGCTCTAGCTACCTTCGGCTAGAGAAGTAAGCCTCCACATCATCACCATCATCATCATCCATCACCTTCGCCTCGTCGACGATCTACTCCATGCTCCTCCAACAAGTCAAAACCTATCAAGATTTTGAAGCGGTGCTCATCAGCGCCTTTGATTCTCTCCGATTCCTCGTGCGCCGACAAAGATCAAGACGCCCAATTTTGCCATTGCTGTGTTATTTTCTGTTTTTTCTTGCTTTTACATGTTATTTTATGTTTTTTCTTGCCACCGGATGAGTTCCTTTTTCTTTTACATGTTATTTTCTGTTTTTTTTGGCTTTTTAATTTTAATTTTAAAAAAAAGTTACTTATCCTATCGTATTCCCAAACGAGTCTAACTTTTATAAATAAGTCACTTCTTCCGCCGCTTTCCCAAACACAAATCACTTTTATAATTTGACTTATTTCAAATCTCACTTCTCCATAAGTCTTTATGCAAATAAATTACTTATTTCACCTTGTTCCCAAACAAACCCAATATATCTACCTAATTTTAAACAAAAAAAATTAGGTAGATAAATTATGTGTGTAGTATGTATTACATTCAATTTTTAATTTACAAATTATTTATATTAAAGAAGCTAAATATATTATTGAAAAATATTTATTTATATGTGTATTATTAGATTATATATCAATTTACAAGTCATGTAAATTAGTTAAAAATGATAAATATAGATATTTTAAATGAATCTATTTAACATTTTTATATAAAAAATTAACTAACTTTTATATTGAAGAGTGAATATAATAATATCTTGTATTAAGTTATTAAAAATCTTGTTAGGTTCATATCTCGCCCGACCTAGCTAGATAACAACAGGAGAGTGGCCTAGTTGTAGATCCTAATTGTGATTAGAGGATTAAGAAAGATAATGCATCGTACGAATTTGGCTTCTTCCTTTATTGTGTAATCTTAATATTTAGTGGGCATTAAGTTCAACATCATGCATGCATGTTGCTTTCAAATTTCGAGAATGTTTTGTTCAGCCAGCTAGGAGGCCAAGGGACCATCCTTTTCCAATTCAAAGCGGAAGGATGCTTACTTTGTTTTTTTGTTTTTCCATAGGAAGGTTGCTTTCTAATTCGACTATATTGTGAGAGATTGAATTTTTAATATAAAATATAGTTTATAGAATAGTAAAAAAAAAAAATTGAACTGGCTGTTTCAGATCGAAAAGTGATGAACCAATCATCAATTACCGATTTGGTTAAAAAAACCACTTTACGGTTAAAAAACACAGAAAAAGAAATAAGAGTGGGAAGATACAGTTAATTAATTTTAAAAATAAATACAATAATAAAACTAGCCTTTAATTCTCTATTTTCTATTTAAATAAATTTACTCATGAGGAAATAAAATAAAATAAATTCATTTTATATCAGTATTTTTATCATTCATATTTAATTAAACTCTAAAATTTAAAATATGTGTAAATTAAAATAATATTCTAAGTTTTATTTATTAATTTTTATAAAGTAAAGTATAATCTATTAAGTTATATTATAATTTATTTTAATATAGTTGGTCAGATTCCGATTTGATTCCGATCTGATCAATCAACTCTTGAACAACTGTCTCACCCGATTCAATGCCTGATTTTATAGTATCATTTATATTATGAATTAAACTTTATATTTAAAACCAATATAAACACACATGATAATACAGACTAGAGTATGGAGCTAATTAATATTAATAGTATTACCAACAACTAGATAACGATATTTCTAAAATACTGCTTCCTTAATTTCTTTTTATACATTACACTTTTTTAGTAGCTCTTGTTCTTTTTTATAGTCTACTTTGTGGCTTGTAGATATGTGTGATCATTTAATATATTTTTGGTAGAATTGGGATAAGTCACCATTGAGAAATTAATTATAGAATGGAATCTTCTACAAATGCAACCGAGATTCCACAATACGCAACTGAACTTTCACGTTATGTGCAATTGAATTTTCACATTATACAACTGAGTTTTCATATATGCAACTGAATTTTCATTGAGTATGTCTTATTATCTAATTAATTTTCTAATGGGAGGCTTATCCTCATTCTCTCTATATTTTTTCATTTTCACTTATAATTTATTACATGTATTGCTTTTATTCTATGCAACTTTATTTGTTACCATTTTCCACGCATTATCTTTAATCTTTTTTTTCCACTCACTTTTATCTCATTCATTTACCCTTATAATTAATGTCATGTTTTTTTAAAAATACATTTTTGATTAATTTTAACGAATTTCTTAAAATACATATTTGTAATTATTTAATGTTTATAAAAAAATGGTTACGGTACAATTAAAATCTTGAAGTATTTTTTAAGTGCACTCAAAATCTTAAAAAAAATTTCATGTTTAGCAACTACAATTATTTTTATGTGTATCTAAAACTTTAAAGTATTTAATATACATCCGGAGCCAAGGTACAAAAATTACTTTAAAATACTAAACACACATAAAAAGACTTTAAAATATTGAATGCAACATGCAATATAATAAAATGCTGATTGCAATTAAAAATAATTAAGATCCTAGAAGTATTTAAGCTGAGAAAGACTAGTTAATTAAATAGTGCTCATTGAATAAAAACCTTGCGAATTTGGATGGTCCCCAATTTAGCCCATAAAATAAGACTTTTATTTTAGGGTACATAATTGTTGCTGTAAATGGGTCCATCTTCATGCATTTAATGATTAGAGTCTCGGGGTAAAGTCTGAGTTACTGAATTAGCGGACTTCGCTTTTTGTCGTCCAAGGATTGTGTTTCCTTCGTAGTTTCGGCTATACATGTTTTATTGGCTCCTGTAACAGTATTTTTTAAAAAAAATTGAAATAGTTTTTTTTACATCGTAAATCATAAAACCACTTTTTTTACCACTTTTCTAAATAGGCTCATAGATTAAACTTATTTTTTATCTTTATAGTTTATTCTAATTTAAATTTTAATCTATGAAATTTAAAAATGTGATTTTAATTCTTTAAATTTACTTTGTATAAAATTTTCAGCCCTTACAGTTTTAAATGGACAAAACCTAATGTTAATACCGTAAATTTTACTTTTTTATCATTGACTCTTTTGATTATGGTGAAATTATTTTATAATTGAACCAGATAACATGGAAACAATAATTGGCACTATTTGGCAACCCCATAAGCACCCCCAAAAACACGTTCAACAGTATTTTTCCGCAAAACGAGATAATCTCATCCACATATTTATCTCGACTTGTGTAAAAGTACTTCTCCACCGCTTTACTAAACGGACCCAATTGTATGACCTATACATGTAGTTTTAAGTTCCTTTCATGTTTTTTATTTTTTTAATTTTGTATGTTTTATCTTTCTTGGTTTTGATTCATGAAGTTTTAAACATTTTGATTCTTATAATTTCACAAGGATTAAGATGTTTAACGACATTAATTAATACTGTTAATGTTACACACCAAAACAAAAATTCATTTAAAATTAAGAGATGAAAACTAAAATGTGTTTAAAGTATAAGAACAAGCAATGAAATTGATCAAAAGTACAACGACTTTTAAATATTATAATGACTAATAATTTTAGATAGAATACGTTTAAGAGACTAACATTACTTTTAAATTTTAGGAACAAATTTCCTAACCTCAAGTTTGCCTTGCTTATGTATGATAATAAACAAAACACAGTGAATTTCATATTATCAAATTTTACCAATATTGTAATATTATCCTTCAAGTATCATCCAATTGCAACATGGCCAATAACTTTTAGAAAATTCATTAAGTTGCATTCATCATTAAGAAATATAATAACCTCTAATCTTTAATATAAGAGTCAGATGAGTTTTGTTGGAAAGATTATAAATGTCCTACTTAAATGTAGTTATTTATATATATAATTATATTATATATTAGTTTATAAATCAAGTAAATTAGTTTAAAAATGATAAATATAAATATTTTAAAGTACTGTATTTAACTTTCTTAATATTTCAAACAAAAATCAATTATCTTTTATATTAAACATATGAAGCATTATTTTGGTAGCACTCATCAATTAAAGTGCATATGTGTGTCTTATTGTTTATTGCGCATGATCTCAACTTCATCCTTATATATATACACACACTTCAATTTTTCAATGCATCAAATCTGATAAATAAAAAGCCAATGTTAATATGTAAGATTTCAGTCAGGAAATAATCTTTCAATCAGTGCATCACCATGATTCAAAAAATTTTCATTCAAGTTCAAAGCCAGCGTTAAAGGTTTCATTGGTGCAAATTTTATTTTGCTCTTTATTCAAAACGATGTAGATACATTTTCTAATATTCTAATGGTATATACGCATTATAAAATTTGTTACTGTTATTTGATAATTATTAGAAGTACTTTTCTATTCAGCATATAATCGATTGACGAAATTATAATTGTGGTTTCTATGAACTTATTTGGTCATTCTAAGTTTGAATCCAATGGACGGTGGTAGTGTTCATAGTCATACATGCTAATAAGTTGGAATGGAATCAAAGAATTAAAAAAATGCCATTTTCATTTTTGCATAAAATGGAATTTAATCTAGTCATATGTTATTTAATGCATAAAATTGGAATTTAATATAGTCTGTCTAGCCATAATTTATTGTTTGACCATGATTGGATAAATTCCTTCATCAATCGAAAGACGTCTTTTTAAACAACATTGGCAAAAATACTCAAAATTTTTTTCCCAACACAGATAATTTGAATTGGACATGCGCAACATCTCAAAGTGCACTCCACAGTCCACAGAATACCAGACAATTCTTTTTTTTTCGATTGCAAAACAAACACAAGGCCTAGGCCATATCTCTAACTAAAAAGGACAATAAAAATTCCGGAGATAGACAAAAAATGCCACCCCTTTCATCACGTTAAATGCCGCTTTTGGGACAGCATCCGCTGCTTGATTCACTTCCTTATGACACCACTCTACAGTCGCATCCCAATCCCGTTCTAGACAATTTTGTAACTCCATGCAAAGGTTTAAGTATGGATGGTTAACATGTACTCCTAGCGATGAAGTCTCTACCAGCTCCAAACAATAAGTCTCAATCGCAATCTTCCTCCATCCATTATCCCACACTCTCCTGAGGCCCCACATAACCACCCAAGCTTCTGCAAAAAAAAAAAAAAAAAAACTATCTCCCAGTCCCAAATTACACATAAAGCCACACAACATTTTCCCAGACAATTCTTATCATTCATATGTAAGCATTAAAAAACGTCATTTTTATGGTTTTTTTAAAAAATAGAAGACAACTCTAATTCTTTTTCTTGAGTACTCAAATTTCAACATATGATGGAAGAAATACAACTTAATCTTTAATTAGAAATGAATGAATAATTTTAAATTTTAAATTTAGTATGAAGAAAATATTGATTGGGCCTTGAGCCATGATTTTATATCATTCCAAATTCATTGGGTAGAAGCGGATCATAATTGACCCTTTTAAGGGGAGGCCAACAAAATTGCAGAACAAGTTAAAATTGGGTTTCAACAACTAACAAAGTTTGAGTTAGTTACTCCTGATATGGTAAATTAATATTTGAATTTTCACTTGAAGATGTATTTATTTTAATATTTAACAGTATTTTAAATATGGTTCGGGCAGAAGAATAGAATACATGTGCTCAGCAATAAACAAATAGATCTTCAAGTAAATAATTTGGATTATATTTAGGAGAAGGGACTTAATCCTTATAACGTCATAAATCAACATTCAAATTTTCTTTAAAAATATACTCAAATTAATATATGATATCTCTATTTGGTAAAAGAAAAATAATATATTTTGAAGTAAGTACCACGTTATTCTTTGTCTCAGCATTTCACACACTACAAAGTGGAAGTAAGTAAATAACCATCTAAATTAGTTGCCTCGATGTACAAAAATTTGCTTATTTGGATCACAGTCGTATTAAATGTCAAGAATTAAGAGCTTGCAACAATTGCCAAACTAGATTATTGAAACGCCTATTTGTGGAGTTCGCTGAGGGTACCATGTTACCAAGTACCAACAACTATAAACCAATTAAACGGCAAATCACGGCAGGGCAAAAAAAAAAAAAAAAAGCACGCCTTATTTTTTTTTATTCACAAAATTGAGAATCCTCACCGAAAAGAAAACTACATGCAAGAGGCAGCGGAGGCGTTTCCGGATCACAAGAGAAAACCACAAGCTTATTACAAGACTGATAATTGACTAGAAATAACAGGGCAAACTGAAACCCTCTAGGCTACATATACTGCAGAGACTTGCAGACAAAGATTTCAAGTGGGAAAAAGAAAAAAGGTCGTGGAAAAAGGTTGGTTATATACAACTCTAACTTTCAACATATGCTGTTGGATCCAAAGGAACAACGGTATCTGGAAAATCTGATCTGGGTCCTGCAAGAGAGTAATATGCAAGAATATGTGCTGGATGCTCAACCTCTACAGATTCTCCACTTTGTAAATTCACAAAAACTCCTCTAGAAGGAATCAACTCAATATTCCAGAAAGGTCTTGCCATTGCAAAAAGATCACGCCCAGATGCAGATTGTCTATACCCTTGCACCCATAGATACCTTAGAGAGGTCAGCCTTGTGGCTGCTACAGCCAATGCATACTCACTGAAGGAACAGCCTCTCATTTCAAGCTTTTGAAGGCTAGGGCAGCCCCTTGAGAATTCCAGAAGCCCCGAATCAGATTCCCCTACATAACCCAGGAGCATCCATCTCACGTTTTGGCTGTATTGCCCGATGTAGGCGAGGCCAACGTCGGTCAAGCCTCCGGAGCGAAGATACAGAGCAAATCTTCTGAGCTTATCAC
>JANTPZ010140741.1:0-10260 GCA_025593235.1 Vachellia pachyceras | reverse complement strand
TGCTGCTTGCCCTAATTGTGATGTTAATTTTGAAATTAAGAGATTTCTCATTAACTCTCTTCCAAAATTTCATGGCTTGACAGGGGAGACCCCTACATCCACTTGCAGTAATTATCAATGATATGCCAAAGTATGAAACCGGTGGGTTCCTCACTTGATCAAGTACTGTTGAAGGTGTTCCATCTCTCTTTGGAGGGGAAAGCAAGGGAATGGTTCATGAGCCTCCCAAGACATGTGACAAATGCTTATCAGAGTTAGAGGAACTTGAGAAAGGCATTTCTAGAAAAATATTTCCCAGCCTCCAGAATATCATCTATGAGGAAGGAAATATACTCTGCATGCCAAGAGTTCAATGAGTCTCTATATGACTATTGGAATAGATTCCAAGACCTTCTTTCCCGATGCCCTCACCATCAAATTCCCGACAAGCAGCTTATGCAATATTTCTATAATGGGTTGAAGAGCTAAGAGAAGGGCATGCTAGATGCAGCCGCGGGAGGATCATTAATAGACTTAACTATTTAAGAGGCATGGGAACTCATCAAGAAGATGGCCTTGAATTACCAACAATACTGTTTGAGGGAAACTAGGGCAGTCTATAAACTTGGAGCTTCAAGTACACACAATAGAAGAATGGATACCCTAGAATCAAAAGTTGATTCATTGGAGATCAAGGTAACATTTCAATTGTCATTATTAAATGCTGAGCTGAAGAATCTTAATGTTAGTAGACCACAAACTTCAATGGATCTTGTTGCACCAAATTGTGAGACCTGTGGATCTGTTATGCACATTTCAAGTGTTTGCCCCAGTCAATATGAAGAAGTTTCAGCTATGTATCAAGGGAGATTGAATCAGAATTGAGATTCCTATTCCAATACTTACAATGAAGGGTGGAAGGCTAATTGAGCCATATTTCTTCACATCTTTTACCTGAATTTCCAAAGTATTAGATACAATTTTGGCCCATCATGACATTTCTTGAGCTTAATTTGGAAACTAGAGTTGTTTGTTTTAATTAGCTTATTTTGGGTGATATTGCCATGAAATACGATATATTTGTGTTTAATTCTAATAATGAGCAAGAGATACTTTAAATCTTTGCTATTTCATTTCAGGAACTCTAGTAAAGAACATGAGGATGCAGCTCTGGAACCTTTCGCCACGTCGCAAGTCATTCTTTGTCGCGGCCAATGATCAAGCATGGAAACAGAACTCTCGGGACAGGTTCACCGTGGAGAAACGTCAAGTTTGCCACGGTGAATATCATGAATCAGTAACCATATCAGGCTCTAAATGGAAAGAATAACCGACCCACATTCTCCACCCGTCCCAAGATGGTTGAAAAACCCTTTTTAGGGTAAGTTTCGGATAAAAAACGCAAAGAGGAGCAGCCACACTTGAGTTTTTAATTCTATTCACATTTTCTACTCTCTCACTCTTTTCATCCATAATCCAACCCTAGCCACCATCTTTATCCTTCATTTCTAGACTATCATGCTCTCTCATCCTTCCATGTTGAGTGTGGAGCTGGTTACTATGAGCAACTAGACCTCTTCCTTTCTATTGGAGATGGAGAATGATTGAGTTCAAGGGCTCAAAAGGGGAGTAGTGGTTTAATCTGTATTTTTGTAATGGATTGCTTAGTTTCTGAGTTAGAACTAGTGATTCATGCTTAAATACTTGGTCACAGTCATGCCAAACTTGGATTATTTGTGCATTGAATTGCTTTGTGTTTGACTTGGTAGTGTGAAGTCTCATTTCTACCTATTCAATGAAATCTTTGTTGCTCTCTCTTATCTTCCTAGTTGTACTTGACATTTGAGGTGATAATGTTTTAAGTTGGATTTTTCACTTGGCAATTTCTTTACACACACTAAGTGTTTTTAAAGGGTTTCATGGAATAGAGTTCATTGCATGGAATTTCTGACCCAGTGAGTTGTTGGGGTTTTCATTACGAAACTTAGTACAAAACTACTACTCTACCTTATATTTTGCAAACCATGATAGCTTGAACCATTTTCCAAGGGGAATTCATCATCAAACAACTTCCACATTTTTCCAATCTATTTTAGTTGCATTCATAAAATCCAAAAAACCCAAAAGAAAGTTTATTTCATATTTCAATTCAATACTAGTTGAAAGCAAAAACAATTTTTCCACTTTGAGGCAAACGTAATCACAAGCTAATTTAACTAATTGCACACAAGGCTCCATAGAGAATGACCCTGGAGTTGCACCTTATAGTGTAATCCTTGGAAATCACAATTGTTTTGATCCATTTATAAGGCTTGACAACGACAAGTTTTTACACTTCCATATGTGGTCGGATAAAAATTGGCGCCATTGCCAGGAGCCTTAGCAAGTTGTTTAGGCTAGCTTGTGCCATTGTTTGTTGTTTTTACATTTTACTAGTTTCAAATTTTGCATTTGCATTGTGCATATCATAGCATTGAGTTTTTGAAAATTCAAACAAAGATACTAGTTTTCATCTAAATTTTTGCATCAGTTTTCACAAATTCGCCCCGACCAACTACATTTTTTGCCGCGACCAACTTTGATTTAGAGTAGGAAAAAACCTCTCGGGTTTAGTGCGCCGCGACCAATTTTAAATTTCACCGTGGCATAAGTTTGACTATCAGCTAAGTAACCCTCTCGGGTGTTGTTTGCCGCGATGCAACTTAAATTTCGCTACGGCCAAAACTTCTTTTCCTAGCTTTATTCATTCATTTCATTTCACTTTTAGTACATACATACTTTTCATACATATCATACACACTCATAAATACACTTGCACTACTCCATTCCATTATTTTTGATGTGGATTGTGAGTTGCTAGTCAATTTTGTTTGCCCTCACCTTTAACTTACCCTTGTATGCCCATAAAGACATCACTCGCACCTTATAACCCTGAGATTGAGAGAACATTGAGAGAGAAACGTAAGGAGCAGAGGAGAAAAGGAAAGAGTAAAGTAGCAAGAGAAGTAGGCTTTAGTTTAGGAGAATCTTCTAAAGAGATAGAGATGGCTTAGAATCAACCAAACCCCCAAAACCAAAACTTAAATGGAAATCAACGGGGGAATGGTGGTAATAGAAGAAATGGTAAAGAAGAGCAGATAGGAGAGAATAACACAAATAATAGAAGGAGAACAATTAGGGAAGCCACAACTTCTGATGTGAATTATGATCAATTTACTGTTGCTTGCCCTAATTATGACGTTAATTTTGAAATTAAAGGATTGCTTATTAACTCTCTTCCTAAATTTCATGGCTTGATAGGGGAGGACCCCTACATACACTTGCAATCATTGTCAATGATATGCCAAAGCTAGAAACCGGTGGGAGCTTCGCTTGATCAATTACTGTGGAAGGTGTTCCATCTTTTATTGGAAGGGAAAATAAGAGAATGGTTCATGAGTCTCCCAAGACATGTGGCCAATGCTTACCAAAGTTGGGGGAACTTGAGAAAGGCCTTCTTAGAGAAATACTTTCCGGCCTCCAGAACGTCATCGATGAGGAAGGAGATCTATTCAGCACGCCAAGAATTTGATGAGTCGCTGTATGACTATTAGATTTCAAGATCTTCTTTCCCGATGCCCTCATCATCAAATTCCAGACGAGCATCTTGTGCAATACTTCTATGACAGGTTGAAGAGCCAAGAAAGAGGAATGTTAGATGCAGCTGCAAGAGGTTCACTCATTGATTTAACCACTTAAGAAGCATGGGAACTTATCAAGAAGGTGACTTTAAATCACCAACAATACAGTGTGAGAGACACTAGGGCAGTCCATAAACTTGGAGCCTCAAGCACATACAAAAGAAGAATGGATACCCTAGAGTCAAAAGTGGATTCATGGAGAGTAAGGTGACAACTCAATTGTCTCTCATTACGGCTGAGTTGAAAAATCTAAATGTGAGCATACCACAACCATCCATGGAACTAGCAGCACCAAGTTGTGAAACTTGTGGATTTGTTATGCACATTTCGAGTGTTTGCTCGAATCGAAATGAAGAAGTTTCAGCCATGTACCAAGGGAGACTGAATCAGAAATGGGATCCCTACTCAAATTCTTACAATGAAGGGTGGAAGGCAAACCCTAAATTAAGCTGGAGGGGTGAAGAAGCTGTTGGTATGAATAGATTCTAGAGAGGTGGAGGAGCTGGACCATCCGGTTCCAATATACCACCTAACCAACAAGCCTTGAGCGTGCCACAAAAAGAGGACACTAACTAACTTTTGCAAAATATGTTGATGTTGCTTAAGGAAGAGAAAGTGTCCACCACCAACCAGTTCAACTCATTGGCCTCACCGATTCAGAAAGACTCCTCAAAGAATGATGCAAGGTATGCTCCTTGGAAAGGATGATGGATCAGTGGGAAACAAAAGTGGAAAACTTGAACTCCTTCGTCACTCAGCTTTCCAACAATTTGAGTGAACAATAAGCGAGGAGTAGTGGCTCCATTCCCTCTAACACTATCATAAATCCTAAGGGCTTAAACGCCATTAACATGAGAAGTGGGAAACAAGTTGGATTTAGTAAAGAGGAAGTAGAGGAGAAAGAAGGAAAAGATATAGAAATGAAGTCGTTACACTCCCAATCAGAAGAAAGGATAGTGAGAGTGCTAAGGGAAGGCACTACTTAAAGGAGAAGGATCTGTTAGTGTAGGATTTGACCAAGAGGGGGTGAATTGGTCAATTTAAAAATTAAATTGGAAATCACAGAATTAAAACAATTTCACCGAGCAAGGTAAAGAGGAGATGAACACATGAAATTTATACTGGTTCGGTCCTTCTGACCTACGTGCAGTCCTCAGAGCACCTCTGAGCTTTTCAATCTACTAGCCAGTAACAAATAAGGCCAACACTGCCTTTACAATGGAGAATCACACTCCCCCTTACAATAAGCAATAAAACAGAGTCTCACGCTCTCTGTTTTCTGACAAATTCACAACCCAATAGATTCAAGGTCCCAACCTTGAATTTCTCACATATTTATAGTAACTATTGCTCAAAGAAACTCTCTTAAAGAGTAGATAGCTAATGCTGATGTTCAGAAGAGAATATTGAGAAATTTATAGAGAATATAATAAATGCCTTTGAATGCTCGTAAAATGTTCGTCATCTTCTCTGTAATGAATGCTTGATCTTTTTATAGATGAGAAGTAATGAAGTTCCGTTAAAGACAATTTAATGTATGTTACTCTCATCAACTACCTCTTCATCTTTGCCATTAATGTTGCATTAAATGCATTTCAGGAACGTTGGTGACGATGGCTATTCATGCAATCTATCTGCAAGAGGCGTGGATAGCTTTTTCTCTTCCTATGATTCTGAGTTTCTGCATTTATGATGGCAAGTGAGATTCAAACGTTGTTAATCACCAATAAAGAAAGTTACAGATAGCAGGTAAAAGGTGTCAGAGAAAAATAGCCATTGAGAAAAGAAATACTCGAGTTTTGTTACACAATACTCGAGTGATAACCAAGCACTTTGAATTTTATAAAACGATACTTGAGTGTTTCGTTTCAATGCTCAAGTATTTATAACACTTTTGAAATTACTCGAGTTTTTACTGAGAGTATTGCAAAAGTTTTTGAATTCAAGCACAAATACTCGAGTGTTAAGAATTTTGTACTCGAGTGTTAAGAACACTTTCAGTTGCTACTCGAGTGTTCAAAAAAGAACTTGAAGTGAAGCCTTTCAAGATATCACAATACTCAAGTGTTGGAAACATAATAATCGAGTGTTATCACTTCCCTTACCATTACTCGAGTGTTTTGATAGAAGTGTTGTGTTTTGAGAAAAAGAGTGCTCGATACTCGAGTATTGAAAAAACCAATACTCGAGTGTTGACAACACTTTCATTAAATGGTCGAGTGTTCTGCTTGAAGTGTTGAGCCATGTTTGAAAATTTTGCTTGATACTCGAGTGCTGCAAACTAGCACTCGAGTGTTGGTAATATTTCTTCCACAACTCGAGTGTTCTGCTTTAAGTGAAATGCTGAGACTTGAAAAATGTCTCAATGCTCGAGTATTCCAAAACAATACTCGAGTGTTGCCAATACTTCCATCTGTAACTTGAGTGCTCTGCATCTAGTGAAGCATAGTTTTTGAAAATAAAGCTCAATACTCGAGTATTAAAACACAATACTCGAGTTTTGCTAAAACTTCAACATTAATACTCGAGTTTCACTTAAAAGTATTCAGTTTAAAAACATTCTAAGTACCAATACTCGAGTGTTTCAAAAGCATCACTCGAGTGTTGATTCAACCTAATACTCAAGTTTTCACTTAAAGTGTTGAATCACAGAACCATTTTAACTTACAGTACTCGAGTACCAGCATTCATTACTCGAGTATTTCAACACTTTCATCAGTAACTCGAATGTTGTCTAAAAGTATTGATTTTTAACACATGAAAAAGGTTCAATACTTGAGTTTCAAACCACAATACTTGAGTATTTCAAATACTTTCATACAAACTCGATTACTGAAGCACAGAACTTGAGTGTTTCAATATAAACACTTAATCAATAGCAATTCAAGCTTCATAGTTTCTGAAATCATTTTGTTATCATCAAAATATGGCATCAACATTCTCCCCCTTTTTGATGATGACAAAAACTTATAAAATGAGGATGAGGAATTATGAGCTTAAACTTGTAAAAACTTTTAAAAAGAACCATGAAACACAAAGTATTGAATTCATAATACCATTAAACATAAACATTCAAAGTTATCATAATCCATATAGAAACAAAGTGACAAAGTCATAGTCATAGAAATTCAAAATACAAAACAACATCTGATTTTCTTTCTCCCCCTTTTTGGCATCAATCAAACAGGGGTGAGTGAGGAGGAGAAGGAGCAGGATCAGATGATGGCACATGGTCAATGATAGGTGCAGAGGGAGCTATGGAAGACACAGGAGATGCAGGAATGGGTTGTGGCTTAGTGATTAAGCTTTATTTGTATTAGTTTTCTACTTGAATTTCCAGAGTCTTAGAGTCAATTTTAGCCCATACATGACCCTTGTGTGCTTAATTTGAGATTAGGAGTTGTTGATTTGAATTAGTATGATTTTGGGTACATATGCCATGAATAATGATGTTATTGTGCTTAAATTCCATCATGATCAAATGATACTGCCAATATTTGCTATTTCATTTCAGGAACTCTGTACAAAATGCAAGAGGAAGTAGCTCTAGAGAATTTCATCACGGACAAAGTTCAATCAGCAGGCATGAACTCTCGGGAGAGGTTCACTGTGGTGAATATCGCGCATCAGTACCAGATTTTTACTCCATATGGAAAATAACCCGACCCAGCTTTAGAGATCCGACCCAAAATAGTTTTATCATGCCATTTTA
Source organism: Vachellia pachyceras (assembly GCA_025593235.1). Lineage (NCBI taxonomy): Eukaryota > Viridiplantae > Streptophyta > Magnoliopsida > Fabales > Fabaceae > Vachellia > Vachellia pachyceras. Next base: position 2,889 of record JANTPZ010140741.1, on the reverse strand, counting down.
GGGTATTATCGAAAAAGGAGGGAGGGAGGCTGAAGAGAGGAGGCAGAGAAGAGAAACATAGAGGTAGACACACACATTTCATCTTCCACACACACACACTAAACCCTACTCCTCCATTTTCATTACCATCTACCCATTTATCATGCCTCAATCATCCATACGTAGCTCAATTCCACCATCCATACGTAGCTCGATTCCACCATCCTCTTGAAGATGAAGTGAGCCAGAGTTTGAAGTGCCGAAAGGAGAGTATTTGCTTTCAATCTATATTTACATTATAGATTACTTGGATTCCGAGTTGGACTTTGTAATTTGTGTGTAAATGCTTGGTCTCGGTTGAGCCAAACTTGGATTATTGTGTATTGAGTTGTTTTGTGATTGACAAGGTAGAATGGAGTTCATTTTGCTTATTCAATGAAATCTTGTTGTTCTCTTCTATCATCCTAGTTGTGCTTCGTTTTAGAGTCAACAATGTATGGAGTTGATCTTGTCACTTTGCGATTTCTGTACACGCTTAAGTGTTCTTAAAGGATTTCATGAAATGGAGTTCATTTCATGAGATTTCTGACCTGACGAGTTCGGATGATTTCTGTACACACTAAGTGTGAAAGACAATGCTTTTCCCTAATCCTTTGCGAACTATGATGGCACAATTTGTTTTCAAGAGGAATCCATATCACATACACTTTTCATATTCAAATCTGTTTTACCATCTCTCTTTCACTCAAAAAATACTAAAAACAAGTTTTATATTGTAATTAGTTTAGGTACATAGTATAGTTTGATTTGAAAACCGATTGCAATTACATCGCAAGCATAATCACAAGCTAAGGATTATTGGTACGAAATATTAGCTTCCGGAGAGAACAACCCTGGGGTTGTCGCTGTACAATCCTTGGAAAACACAATTAATATTCTTGATCCATTTTCAAGGCTAACCAACGACCTAAGTTTACAATTTGTGGCTTAGTCGGACTAAGAATTTGGCGCCCCAGGGAAGCTAAGCACCAATAGTTGTTAGATTGTGTTTTTGTTTGTTAGTTTTGCATCTTTGTTCATAGTATAGGATTAGTTTATTTATATGTTAGCATTGCATAAGCATATATACTAGTTTTTATCTGCATTCTGCATCATTTCCGCACTTTCGCTGCAACAAAAATACACTTTCGTCGTGGCCAATTCTATTTTTATGTGAGAAATAGCTCTCTGTACACTTTCGCCGGGACCAAATTTTATTTTCACCGCAACGAAATTTAATTTTGGCCGCGACCAACTTTCGCTCAATGAACTATTTCTTTACATTTAATTTTTTTCCTTTTCTAGTGCATGCATACATATCATACTTTCATCTTTCATGTCCCAGCTTCTTTATTTTATTTAAATTGAAATCTTTTCATTTATTTTACCCCAAATTCTCATTCTTTTGTAGGAGATATGGAAGATCATTTCTCTCAAAGCCTTGCATCCATACAACATCGATTAGAGGATTTCCAAACATGGATGCACGAACAAAAGAGATGTTCACTTGGCAATGAAGGTGATAACCCATTTTCCATTCCAACCTATAAAATAAACCACCAACCCTCATTCCAAACCTTCCAACCATCATTTCCACCACATAGACCATATTGTGAGCTTCCTTCTCCATTATATAATCCATAATTTAAACCCATGCAACCATTACATCAACCACTATATAACCCATTCTCTCCACCATATGATCAATATCAACAACACATGTCACCATCCTACCTACCTACCCCTAATTCTCCATACGATGACTGTCCCTTCCAACCTACTTTCCACCAACCTCAACCATCGTGTGAAACTTATCCTCCTCCTGAACCTATCACCATGCAACCAAATGAACCAGATATTCTTCCTTCTTCCATTGACTTGGATGACCTAACCAATACCTTGACTAGAAAATATGATACGCTCAAGGAGAAATACCTTGTGTTACTCATGCAAGGGACATCCAAAAGTTTTAAGGAGATGGAAGATATCGAAGAATTCTTCACTGTATACTATGATCATATGATGTGGATGAAGACTGGAGGTGAAGAGGGAAATCATTGGCCTAAAGAACTACAAGAGAATGAACATGGAGCTCGGACTCAAGCGTTAAATGTCAATCAGCATGTGGAGAGTCCTCAAGCTCTTATGCCTCTAGGTAAAATTGTAACACCTCCTATTTATCCCTCTTAGCTTCCATTATAATGATTTGGAACCAATTAATGGCCTCAAACAACTTACATTGTCAAAAGGGACCAAAATGAAAACTTTCATTTTGATGAAAGTTACTATTCATAGTTTTTAAGGCCAATTTTGAAAATTCATAACTAATTCTAGAAAAATAGAAATTGAGTGGTTCCAACTTCTATATGAAGCTTACAATTTCCTTTATGAGGTAAAAATACTCATTTGAACAGTATCCGGTCCAATTGGTACAGATTATTTCATAAAAATGTACTGTTCATATGGTAATTTTTCATTTTTCCCAAGATTTGTTGTGATTTTTCGCCAACTTTGGACAGCCATAACGTTCTGTAAAAAACTCTAATTTCAGTGATCTTTGGCTTATTTTAAACCTTTCAATGTGAACTATTTTTCCATAAAATTTCAACTCAGTTTAAGTTCATTTACTCCATTTTACGATAGGGCAAAGTAGGGCAAATGACCAACTTTACTTCCAGCACTTAGCCAAATTTTTACCCTACTTAACTACATAACTTATCATTTTGATTTCTAAACTTTTCTTAACCATATTAGCCTATGTAATTAGGCATTTATAAAACATACACTAATTATCATAAGTCCATGATACATACACAAGTCATATTACATATTACATTACAACTTTAAACATCACAACATAAAGTCCATAAC
>JANTPZ010140739.1:701-12132 GCA_025593235.1 Vachellia pachyceras | reverse complement strand
ACCCTCATTGACCCTATTCGACCCTGGATCTATATCTTCAAAATGCTCATCGTTTTTGCGACCCTCATCCTTCTGCTCAATGGAGGAGACAAGCCGCAGGCGGCACGAAGTGAGCCGATGACATTCCTGCAAGCGACGGAAAGGAGTTTCCTCTCTTCGACGGTGAGTTCGGAGGCAAAATAGATGCATGTTCGACGCCTTTCACCCAGGAGTCTGTGCGAAAAGCGAGAGAAGACTGGGGAAGAACCACTGCCGCGAAGAAGATGCAATCTAGGGATGGTTTTAAAAATTTTGGGGACGGTTTTTGAAAGTTTAGAGTAACTGCGGATTTTAATATCCGTTAAATTTACCTTCGGAAAAAATTCTGCAGGTAATTATCTGCGAATTTTTTTCCGCAGGTAATTTTTTCCAAATTCTTTTAAAAAAATTAATTATACATGCGGATTTTAAATCTGCAGGTAATTTTTTTTAAATTTTTTAAAAAAAATTAATTTTTCTTACCTGCGGATTTTAAATCCGCAGGTAATTTTTTTTCAAATTTTTTTTAAAAATTAATTTTTCCTACGGATTTTAAATGCATAGGAAAAATACCTGCGGATTATAAAACCGCAGGTAAATTTTTTTCAAAATTTTTTTTAAAAAAATTAATTTTTCCTGCGGATTTTAAATCCGCAGAAAATTTACCTGCGGATTTAAAATCCACAGGTATTTTTTTAAAAAAAATTAATTTTTTCCTGCGGATTTAAAATCCGCAGAAAAATACCTGCGGATTATAAAACTGCAGGTAAATTTTTTTCAAAATTTTTTTAAAAAAAATTAATTTTTCCTGATTTACCTGCGGATTTAAAATCCGCAGGTATTTTTTTTCAATTTTTTTAAAAAAATTAATTTTTCCTGCGGATTTTAAAATCTGCAGGTATATTGTAATTTTTTACTAGTATATCAGACCTTCGGCGTCCCTTTCTCCGCAGACCTCAGGTGTCCTCCGGCATCCCTTTCTCCGCATCAAATCTCTGGCGTCCCTTTCTCTGCATCAGACATCCATCTCCTTTGTCACAAAACCTCCGGCATCAGACCTCTGGCGTCGAGGATGGCAATGATTGTTTAATCTCTTGCTTTTAGGGCCGATCAAACTCAATAGCTTTCGCTAACGAGCAATCAAAGAGACAGGTTCGAAGGAGACGATGAATTCTCAAGAGAGCAATCGTCGGAACTTTTCAAGAGAATGGGAGTGATGGACGCGACCCTGGCGACGGAATTGAAGGCTTGGAACCTAGCGACGGATTGGCGATCTCTGGCAAACGTGACCTGGCGACCTGTGACGAACGGACCCCACGATGGCGACGAGCTGGTGGTTGGAGATGCTGCTGTTGTGGGGGAGGGGAAATTTTTTGTTGTTGTGAAGGGCATATTAGTCTTTTCACATTATAAATATAAATATTAAATTAAAATAATACCCTACTACTTCCAGCATACCAAACAAACTTTTAATCTCACTTCCACTTCCATTTCCACTTTCAATTCCATCAAAACTAATTCCGCGTACCAAACGGGGCATAAAGGTGTGGGATTGAATGGTCACTTTTGATGATTTTTTTATTAAGAGGCAAATAAATGTGGGAATTGTTTTTCTCATTAAGTGTATCACGGGCACAAGAATATTAGGGTGTATGGGATCTGTTGCTTCTTGATCTGTCTTATTTTTTGTTTTCTCACAAGGTTTTATTTCGCATCCTGTCTCTGTATTTCAAGAATAAAGAAAAAAAATCATGAGCTAAGTTTTACATATAAAGTTAGACTTATTATAAATTGAAACGTCTTTATATATGAACTTGTTAATTACTAACAATAGTCATATAATTTGAATTTACCCTTGTGAATAAGATTGAATTCTAGCCAAAGTGGACCGACTAAACTAGCATATTAATTATTAATAAATGAGTTAAACTAGCATATAAACTTTGATCTGTTGTTTTTATTAAATAAAAGTAGCGTCTCTTTCTATAATATCCATACTTTAAATGACTAAAGTTAAAGGCCAAATGAATAAAAGAAATGTTGAATCAGGGCCAAAGGAAAGGGAATGGAAAAACCTAAGGGTATGAAAGTTTATTTAATGAAAAATATGATGATAAATGACCAAATTTCCATTTAAAGAACCCAAGGGCATTTTGGTAATTAAGAAAAATCCAAGGGCATTTTGGTCAACTTGGTTAAAGTTTGACCAAAATATAAAAAAATTTGTATGTTCTTGTTCCCTAAGCCCTTCTCTTCAAGATTTTAGGTATATTTTCACGGTTCGTGCTGGACTATGGCTGCTGGAATGTTGATTTATTGAGAGAGATAAATGAGAGTGAGATTTAGAAGAAAAGATTGGTAGGAAAGTGTTCTATGCATCCTAGGGAGTTGTTTGATGTATAGTTTGAGTTGGTTGATGTTGTATTTGAATTTTTGGATTCTTGGAACCCTAGGGAGCATGCTGGACGAAATATCTCTTGTGTAGGGAAGGATGTTTGATGTTAAATATTGCATGAAAAGTGGTTAAAGAACAAAGATATGCACTTACATGCAATAGAGAGTTTGAAAAATCACTTTATCCCTATGCATGTGATTTAGGCCAGACCAAGAACAAAGGGAAGAATGAGTTTTTGATGATTTTGATGCTTCCATTAGATTTAGAATGAAAAATTGTGTAGGGTAGAGGTGATAAAAGGATTTTGAATAATTTTTTGTCAAGTTTAAGAGCTTTAGGGCTCTTAAGATGCAAGAGGTTTGGCTTAGTTTTGATGAGTTATAATGCTTTATGAGGGCTTGTTATTAATGCCAATTGCATAATATTATGTGTAGGAGATCAAGTTGTTAAAGAAAGAACTTGAAAAGCAAGAAAGGAAAGTGCAAAGTACAAAGCAAAGTTAAGGATATAAGGTAGTAAGAACTACTAACTCTTCACTAATGTTTGCATTGATGATTGTTTATTATTTGTGTTCATTGTATGATAAATTGTTGGTATTTGAATGTGTGATAAGGTGTCCTTAGCATGCTATTGTTTTGTGCAAAGTGTATGAGAATATGAATATTACATGTTCATCCATACTTAACCAAATAATAGATAATCGTCATGCATGTTGGTGATGTGTTAGTGTTTTTGCTTTTGGGATTTCTTTAAAATCTCACTCTTCCAAAACAACATTCCTGGGTCCAAGTTCAAGTAAGGGCAAAGACAAGATGATGGAAGAGTAAAAGAGACTATTTGTTTTTCCCTGTTGAAATGTAACTTGTGAAATTATGCTATGTACCTTGTTGAACTTTTGAAATGTATGTAATCTAAGCCTCTACATGTTTAGTATAAGAATAGTTGGATAACCATGTAAAGTCATGCTAGACATGTTAAGCATTGGTAATTAAGTAGAGCATGTATGCTAAGGAAAAAGAAAAGTAAGTTAAATACACCTAATGGGCCCAAAACCCTTGCCAATACTTTAAATTTGATATACATGGAAAAATAGCAAATGAAGTCCAATCAATCTAAATTTTTCCTAAACCATAGTTCATATGGTAAGCTTTAAAGCAAGGTGAGGGATGATTAAAGGAAGCTCTATATGTTTCTTTGATGCTACTTAATGATGTTACGTAAAGTGTTGTATGTATTTTGGATTATGTTTCACCTAAACCTCTACTTGATGAGAATGTTTATGTGTGTATGTATATGGTTAAGTATGTATAATTGCAATAGTTTGAGCAAAGAAATGGATTGAAAAATAAGCAAGCTTGCTTTGATAAAATTGGAAGCAAGATAATGGTTTAAATGGATCCAACAGCCATGCCAAATCCTTAACTTTTTACTATAGGGAAAAATAGCAAATAAAGTCTAATCGATCTTAGATTTTCCAAAAAGAATAGTTCATATTTTAAGCTTTAAAATGAGATCAAGATCACTGAATTTAGACAAGTATACAAAAACTTTTAGTTTTCCAAAGTTAAGAGAAAAATCTGGAAAATGAAAAATGACCATATGAACAATGCATCAACTTTGTACTATAGGGAAAAATAACAAACAAATTCTAATCAATCTCAGATTTCCAAAAAATAATTCATATTTTAAGCTTTAAATGAGACCAAGATCACTTAATTTGGACCAGTATAGAAAAAGTTTTAGTTTTCCAAAGTTAAGAGAAAAATCTAGAAAAATGAAAAATGACCATATGAACAGTACATCTTCACATATTAAACTATATTATTTGGGAAAGAGATTGAACTAGTTGGTATTTTCCCTATAGAAAAGTGTATAAGCTCCATTTAGAGACTTGAACCATTCAATTTTAATTTTTCTAGAATTAGTGATAAATTTTCAAAGTTGGCCCTAAAATCTGGAATTTTTTACCAAATGAATAGTAACTCCTGGCAAACTTTATAATTTCATATTTTAGCTTATTTTAAGTTCAGGATCACTGAATTTAGACAAGTATACAAAAAGTTTTAGTTTTCCAAAGTTAAGAGAAAAATCTGGAAAAATGAAAAATGACCATATGAACAATGCATCAACTCTGTACTGTAGGGAAAAATAGCAAACAAATTCTAATCAAATCTCATTGAACATGAACTGTCCAATGTGCCTCTTCTTATTTACCATCAAGGATTCCATGAATTGATAGTCAGCCAGGGATACATGATTACAGTTCTTGCTTTTATTCACTAGATATCTAGAGTAGATGTGGTGAATAGTCCTCTATAGTGGTGGCATGGAGGATGGCTCAAAGTTCAATCCTCTATAGGCTTCAACAACTCATGAATTTCTTCATACCCGAAAGTCTACTGATTCATAGCATACTCATGTGTCCTAAGGTAAGCATTCAACGTATCAGGAGTAATATTAATATTAACTCACCTGATTATCAAAACCATAGAGTATCCCTTGATAATTCTATTCTCATCAACCATAGAAATCTAATTTCATGTTATTGTAAAAATTCAAACCATATTAGGGGAAAAGGCTTTATTAATCTGCAATAACTTCTTATAGTAGGCTAGGTAATCATTCAATTTCATCCCTAATGTTTTCTTAACATATTCCAAATCAACTTACACACCCTACATAATGCTATGATTTTAAGTCTAATCTCATAATTAGTATGATCGAGTATATATGCCATTGAGACGTTATAATCTTTGGGTGGCCCTACCTGTGCCTGCTCTACTACCTTTCTTCCAGCCTTCATCTTCCTTCTTGGTGTAGAGACCCTTTTACTTGGGGAAATGCTTTCGGTTACTGAGTCTAAATGATGAGTAGTGTAAGTATTAGGCAATGAGGACAATACCATTGATGCTTTTCCTTTGTCCTTCTTACTTGGGATAGACTTGGGATGCTCTGATCATGGCTTTCTAACCAATGGTGTCACAATTCTCTTCTTATGTTTATGAATTATTCCCTAGCCAGTAGTTTGGTGAAAATGTCAACTATTTGAAGATGAGTTAGGATGAATACCACTTTCACATCTTTTCTCTACATATAATCTCGGATGAAATGATGACAGATATCAATGTGCTTTGTCTGAGAGTGATGCACAGGATTCTTTATAAGGCTTATGGTGCTTGTATTGTCATAGCAGATGGGAATCTCTGTAAAATTCATTCCTAAATCCTGAAGTTGATGTTTCATCCAAAGCACCTGAGCACAACAGCTCGCTGCAGCAATGTATTCAGTTTTTGTTGATGATAGTGACATGGTTAACTGCTTCTTGTTGAACCAGGATACCAAAGGCCCTATGAGGAATTGACGTTGATCTCTCATGCCTTTTCGGTTTGTTTTGTAATTAGTGTGGTCAGAGTCAGAGTATGCAATTAAGTGTTCATTGGTACCTTTCAGATACCATATTTCAAGGTTAATGGTGCTAGCAAGGTATCTGAAGATTCTCTTCACATTCTCAACATGTGATTCCTTGGGTGCTATTTGGTACCGTGTACACATTCCAATGCTGAATTGAATGTCCAGTTTTGTTGCTGTTAGATAGAGTAATGATCCAATCATTCCTCTATATCGTTTGATATCATAACTCTTGTCCTTTACATCAGCATCAAGAAGTGCTTTTGAACTCATGGGAGTGTTTACACTCTTGCATTGATCCATTCCAAACTTCTTCAATAGCTTCTTGAGATACTTTGTATAGCTTATGAAGATGCCATTGTCTTTGTTTGATTTGCAATCTGAGGAAGAAGTTTAGTTCACCCATCATTGACATCTCGAACTCAGCTTGCATAGTCTTGGCAAACTCTTAGCGAAGATACTCATTAGTTGTATCGAATATAATATCATCAACATAAATTTGTACAATTAGAATGTCAGATTTAGAATGCTTAATGAACAAAGTTGTGTCCACTTTTCCTCTCACAAAACCTTTGTTGATGAATAAGTTGCTTAGCCTTTCATACCAAGCTCTAGGAGTTTGTTTCAAACCATAAAGTGCTTCCTTAAGTTTGTAAATGTGATTAGGTTTAGTGACATCCTCGAAACTAGGAGGGTGTTCCACATAACTCTTCCATGATAAAATCATTTAGGAAAGCACTCTTTGTAACACACCTTACTTTACCTCATTAGCTTCATAATAAATCAATATTGAACAACTTTTAGGCCTTACATAGCTTAAATTGACTAAAGAAGTGAAATTGCAAAATTCTTCCCGATTTACTATTCATTTGGTCAAAAATTTTAGTTTTCCGGCCCAAATTTGAAAATTCATAACTAATTCTAGAAAAATTGAAATTGAGTGATTCAAATTTCTACATGAAGATTATAATATTCCCTACAGGGAAAAATACATATTTGTCTAAAAATTGCTCAATCAATACAGTTTATTGCGTGAAATTGCACTGTTCATATGGTTATTTTTCAATTTTCCAAGTTTTTTCTCTTAACTTTGGAAAACCATAACTTCTTGTGTAGAAGTCCAAATTCAGTGATATAGACTCATTTTAAAGCTCGCCATATGAAGTATTTTTTTTTTTTGAAATGTCAGCTCCATTGGACTTAGTTTACTATTTTCTCGATAGCTCAAATTTAGGGATTTTTCAAGGGTTTTGGACCCCTTTTTAAAACCTTGCTATTTCAAATTTTATTCCAAGGCATGCTTAACTTGACTAACTAGTTTGTACATAGTCATGCATGCATTCATATATATGTACATACTCATCAAGTAGGGGTTTAAGTCATACATTAAGTCCAAATACATAAAGATATTAAAAAAGGAGCATTACAAACTTGCATCCAAAAAGTCCATATTAATCTTCATTTAATCTTCACTCACTTTGTCTTTACCCTTACTTGAGCTTGTACCTAGGAATGGTTAGTGGAGGAGACTGAGATGTCAAAGAAATCCCAATAGCAAAAGCACTCATATAACCACTAATATGCATGACAATTATTCAACATTTAAAGATAAATGCATGAACATGTGATTTTCATAACATTTTCACATTTTGCATATGACCATAGCATATAAGAATTCATATCATTACATATTCAAACACCACAAATTTGGCACACAAAAAGCACAATTCACAAATAATTATCAATGCAACTATAAGTGTAGGACAGTAACTTTTGCTACCTTTGTAAACTTGAATTTGAACTTGAAAGTCATAATACTCCTTATTTTCCCCTATAAGCTTCATAATAGATCACTAATGAACCACTCTTGGTCCTTGGAGAACTCAAATTAACCAAAGAAGTGAATTTGAAAATTTTCAAAAACAGGTTACTATTCATTTGGTCAATTTCCAGATTTCTGACCCAACTTTGAAAATTCATAACTAATTCTAGAAAATTTGAAATTGAGTTGTTCCAATTTCTATTTGAATCTTATGAAATGATATACAGGGGAAAAATATCACTAGTTTCAAAACTTGCCCATTTGATACAGTAATTATGTGAAAAAGTACTGTTCAAATGGTCACTTTTCCTTTTTCCAGATTTTTCTCTTAACTTTGTAAAATCATAAATATTTATCTACACATCTAAATTTAGAAAAAAATTGGCTCATTTTAAATTATAGTATGTGTAGTATTTAAATGGAAAGTTTCAGCTCAAACGAAGTTCGTTTGCTATTTTTCCTTGCCACTCAAAAGCAGGGCAAATTTGAGGGTGTTGAAACTCTTTCCTTGAAAATTTGGCTTTTCTAAACTTTGGTAAATCTCTTTAAACATTTCCCAAGTTTCCTCCTATCACTTTTCTAACTTGTCTAGCCTCTTTAGATGAATTTATGAATGTATCCACATATGTCCACAATTATCATGTAGGGGTTTAAATTTACAACAACTAGAAACAATTCAACATGTTATGTAATCACATTACGTAATCCATCAAGCTAAAGCATAACATCATGCCATATTCAATCATCATTCAATTTGCTCTTACTCTTGCTTGAGCTTTCACCTACATGATTAGTTAGGGGATAATGAGATTTTGGAAAATCCCAATAGTAAAACTAACTAACAAAACTTGTGAATGTGCAAAACATACTTTCAAAATGTGTGAATGATCAAAGTACATGTGACATGTTCAGATTACACATTATTATGTATATGACCATAGCATACAAGGTCACATATCATACACATAGAGTCAAGTTCAATCATCATAAAACATGTACCATTCACAATCAAGGTCATAAAAGGATTTGAGTAGAGCCAGTAGTTTTGCTACCTTGTTCACTTAATCCTTTTGAAATTTGAAGCTCTCTTGTTAATCTTCCCCAATGAGTTCTTTGGTGTTTCAACTTCCTAAACATCACACAAGAGCATAATAATCATTCCCAAGCCATCAACAAGACAAGAGAACTACAAAAATGCAATTTCCCCTCTCTTGCTCTTTTCAAGACCCCTTAGAACTTCAAAACTTGTCTAAACGATTTCTAAAACTTTTTCTCACTTAAACCCTACACAATTTCGCCTTTTAAACTCAATGGAAGTATCAAAATCATCAAAATTTAGCTCCTTCCACAAGAACAGCTGCAATCCAAAAATGCACAGAAAAATTCCAACAAGCGTGGTTTTTAACTTCTAGCTTCACATACTTGCATAAATACAATCCTAAGCCACTTTCCCATAATTGAGCATAATAAAATAATTCATTTTCCTTCATGAACAGTGGCAACAGTCATGTGTGAACAGTACCTTCATGCTCAAATTTCATACAACAATCAAACAACCACAATATTTACATCAAATTACTCCTTATCATGTAAGAAGTGTTTTGCAACCTATTATTTCCTCTAAATCCTTTTCTTTCTCACTTTCATACTCAAGAACCCTAACTTTCAATCTTGCAAAAGAGAGGTTTAGTCAAAAATATAAACCATTAGAGAGGTAGAGGAGGTTGCAAGAATCAATAATATGTATGGGTTTGGGTGGTAAGTCCTCTTACCTTGAAACTTTTTGAAGCTTTTCCTTCCTTCTTAGAGCTTCAATGGCGTCTTCTCTTCCTTCTTTGGCAGCCAAGAAGTTGTACAAATGAGGAGGAGGAAGAGGAGAATTTTTACTTTAATTAATTTCATGTGATAATGCTTGAATGGTTGAGATTTAATCTTGAAATCTCAACTTGATCTAATGGTTGATATTAAGCCACCACTTTGACATTTGCTTAAATCCTATTGGTTGGCATAAATTAGTAATTAATGTGTGTAACTAGGGGGTTAGGACTTAGTTACACTAACTACATCGATTGCCATTCGGTTACTACATCCGATTACAACTTTTACTGGTAAACGTAATTTTATTCTGGTAAATTTTTCTTTGCTTTTCTGGAGATGTTTTATTCCTCTTTTAATCTCCATATTTTACTCATTAATATGGCGAAATTCTTATCCCAGAAATACCCCTGGAACTCGTCCAAAATCTACAGGGCTATTCTACCCTGTCCAAAACCCTTGAAAACATGCTATCAAAGGGCAAAATATTTCTAGGGCATTAAAAATTACTATACTTCTTACTGGTACTGGAACCCTTTTCCGTTCTTCAATCTGCCCTCCAGATTGCCTGTAATTAATTTTTATAGAAAATTATATTTCTAGGGTTTTCAGGTCTTTTTCCTTCTAATTTGGGAATTCGCCTTTATTGTATACCAGGTAATAATTTTCTAAAATACTATAAAATTAACTTTATTTTTCCATATCTGAACTCAACTAACTGGGCTCTCCTGATGCCTTAAATAATTATTTTCCACTTTTTGTCCTTCAAAATTTTATAGATAGAAATCTAAGTTGTAACTTGCAGTTTCAGGACCCACAACAGTGATCAGTGAGTTATGCTCTATCTATTGGGCATCTGTGAACTTTTTGGTCAATGGTTGATTTTTTGACTTTGACTTTGTCAAATGACCAAAATGCCCTTACACTTTCTCTTATTTACCAAATTACCCTGCTTTTACTAATTTTTCAAAATTCCAAGATTGCCCTTGACTTTTATGCCCTTAATCTTTTTATGCAATGACATTTGGGTCCTTCTCAGAAGGTCACCCATCCTTACACTACTCAAGGGCGAGGACGCTTAACTGTGGAGTTGTAATATCCATAATTTTTATGCTAAATGAAATAAAGGCTAATCTGACGATTAAGATGATGAATTAGAGACGAGAAGTAGATAGCTCAAAAAGAAAAAAAGATTAAGGGCCGGAAGTTCAGGCACGGAGTTCCGTGTGAATTCCAAAATTAAGTATATTTGCCCTAGAAGCAATATGAGGATGGGAAGCCTTATAGGAAGGGACCGATATGTCATTTAATAAAAGACCAAGGGCATAAAGGTCTTTCAGTATTAAAAGTAAGGGCAAAATAGTAATTTTGCAAAAAGTAGAGAAAGTAAGGGCAAAATGGTAATTATGCGAAAGTTGAAGGGCATTTTGGTCATTTGACAGAGGAAAAGTCAAAGTCAAAAGTCAACCAGTTGACCAAAATATTAGAAAATTTACAGATGCCCAATAGATAGATCTCTACTTACGGATCGTAATGACGAAACACGGATTTTCCAAATTCAAATTAGATTTTTATTTATATAATTTTGAAGGGCGAAAAAGGGAAAAATAATTATTTAAGGTACAAGGAACCCTCCAAAAATTTAGAGAAAAATATGCAAAATCCAATGAATTATATAGAATTTAAAAAAATTATTATTCCCAAAATACCCCTTGATTACCTCAATTTTTACAGGATTATTTTATCCTGTCCAAAATCCCTGAAATATAATTATTTCAAAAATTAATTTTGGACCATCTAGAGGGAATTTTGGAAAAAGGAAAAGTGCTAGAGAATCAGTGAAAAATGTAGTATTTTTCAAGGCTCTAAAAGAAATTTGCTCTCCGATTGCTCCGTTTCAGGGATTTTGGACAGGATAAAATAATCCTGTAAAAATTGAGGTAATCAAGGGGTATTTTGGGAATAATAATTTT
>JANTPZ010140738.1:0-14057 GCA_025593235.1 Vachellia pachyceras | reverse complement strand
GAGTATCAGTTTCCTTCCATTTTACAGTGTACATGAACTCAGCATCAACTACCTTATCTTTAGTCAGGTCTCCCACAGAATGAGAATCCATCCGAGCATTGATTTCAATCACAAATTCTTTGTTGTATAGAACATCGAATGGAATGTGCTTGTAAAGGAAATACTTGTACTCGTTGGGGTCAGTTTTTCCTTCTTTATCAACCTTTCCTATAATTTCCCAGATAGACAAGTCATCAGAATACATTTGGAAGTAATAATCCTTTTTCACCGCATCTCTGAATCGAGCAACTTCCTCTGTTCTAAGCTTCTTCTTGCACACAATCTCAGAGTCTTTCTCCCCTTTGAAATCAAGTGTATAAGGAGCACTCACTAGACGATCTCCATTTAACACTTCACCAAGAGCTACGTTCCTCTCTCTCTCTCTCTCTCATGACCTGTTGAGAAGAAAGGCAGATCAAAAAATTAATACGTTTCATTGGTGTTGTGGAATGGACCGACTTCGTTAGTGTAAGGAGGGACAAAATCCCCATCCTTGTAATGATGATCAGAGGCGTCCGGTCCAATATCAATCTTGTGCTGCTTCGTAAGCTTCCTTCCATGAGGAATCGCAGCGTTCTTCCCTGGTGCAGCAGAAACCGCCTTAGCCGGTGGAGGAAACTGCTGAGCGATCGCCGGAGCAGGAGTGCTAGGTGGAGGAGTGGGAGCAACAGGAGCATCTTCGGCAGCAGGGGCAGAAGAGGCGGATTTGGTTGTCTTGGGTTTGGCTTCATCTACATCCTCTTCCATCTTCGACAACAGCCCAATGGAAGCAGTTGCTGACGGTGCACCGTAAGATCCAAACTGTATGTGTGGATGTCGATGAGGCAAGTTGGACGAGCTGCCGTTATGGTCCCCTTGGCCGTGAGCTGTTAATGACGCAACTCCTGCAATTAATTCCTTTAAGGAAGCATGAATCCGAGACATGGAGAGCTTGAGGTCAGAGATATCAGCTGAGTTCTGTTCAAGTCTCGCGCGATTTTGCTCCATCAATGCTGTCTGTGCATCCATGCGTTTTTCAAGCTCACTGAGTCGGTCCGTGGATTTCGTGTTTGGCGCCATCGCCGGAAATGGCTCTGATACCATTGGTACGAGCCGGAAGCGAAAGAGAGAAAGAACGAGAAAGAAAAGCTGTATTCTATTCATGCACACGTTTACACTGCTATATCCTTCCTTATAAGCTAACACCTCGACTGCTAACTAATGGCCGAGTTGTTACACAGTTACACAATGGTTACGATGACAGTCCAACGTCCCTTAACAGACTAACGTCCTAGCTGCTTACATGGAAGGATGTGACATGTAGACAGAATGGAAAGAAGGAAATTAACACGTAACACTCTGAACCCGCCACATCACGACTAGGCGACGCAGTGGCGTCTGTCGGCTCGTCGATTCGAACCATGCTGTCAGACAAGCTCTCGAAAGTAGGTTCCTGAATGTGAACAAAATCTTCGCCTTCGGCGGCGGGTGAATCAAAATTCGGAGGTTGGGAGTCCATGAAGAGCAGGAAAGTCTCAATTCTGAGGCGATCAGCAGCGGAAGCAGGGGCTTTGGAGTCCGATGCGGTGGATAAACGAAGGAAGCGCGTGGAGATGGGAAAAGTGAGGGCACAAGTGATTCTGGGCAGGCGAGGAAGAATCAACGGCGCGACTCGGGCGAGTTGAGCGCGAGTAAACGAGCGAGTCGTACAAACCGAATCTGCCGAGGCATTTCGCCGTTAATGCTTGTTTGGGAACTCCGTTGAGAAAATGGATTTTGTAGATTTTGAGGCATTTTAGGAATTTTGAGATGGTTTTACGGATTTCAAGATGATTTTTATGAATTTCAAGATGATTTTTACAGATTTCAAGATGGCTTTATCTCGGTTTACGTGTACCGTTTGAGAAAATGGCTTCCTAAACAGGCACAACATGGCCCCGATGGGTACGGATCGTTGGGGCATTGCCTCGGAGTTTCCGGAGCCAGACCTCTGGCGCCCCGGTAAAGTGTGAACGCGTTATTCCGATTTAAATTAGTAAGAAATTGTTTCAATTATTAGGCTGCAGAGTATACTTCAATTTTGAAATGTAAAAATAATTATATTAAAAAAAATTCCGATTTAAATTAGTAAGAAATTGTTTCAATTATTAGGCTGCAGAGTATACTTCAATTTTGAAATGTAAAAATAATTATATTAAAAAAAATTCCAATTTAAATTAGTAAGAAATTGTTTCAATTATTAGGCTGCAGAGTATACTTCAATTTTGAAATATAAAAATAATTATATTGAAAAAATTAATTTTTTTAATATATATTATATAGACATTGTTAGCCTAAGCTAATAGCGTTAAGATCAATGTATTAAAACTCAAATCGAACCCTAAACCAGTTGAGACAGTGGACCAAGGGTTAGATGATCATATCGGGATTAACCCGCGGGTCATACCGATTATATTAAAATAATATAATTTAATAAAAATACTCAAGTTAATATCGTAATATTTAAATAAAAAGGACACTAGATACGTAATGTTTTGTTGCATGTATCACACAACTATTTGATTATAGCAATAATAAAATATAGCATTGACAATATATGTTTATTCTTATAATCATTCAAAAGCTAAAAATTAATGAAAGTGTTATAAACTAAAGGAAACATAAAAGAGATGAAGAAAGAATTAGAGAGAAAGATGAAACAATGTTTTTTTCACTTAGATGTGTAAAAGGTGTGGTACAAAGTGTCCTATTTATAGGCTCTCAACTCCATGCAAGAATTACATAGAATCAATGGCAAATTCAATCCCCATTAATGTACAAATTGTAACCCTTGAGTTATTCATAAACACTATTCATTGTAGAGATTATGGATGATGAAATGAAAGACCAAGAGGCGAGGGTTTATGGACATCCATAATATATAATATTTTATACCAGAGACACTAAGATACGATCATTAAATGGTAGTTCGATTGGATAATAAAAAAATAAAATTAAAAAATTATCAATATGATGACAAAATAAAACAATAAATCCAATTGAAGGTAGTATAATAAGTTCACTAAAACTAAAAAAATCATTGTAATAAAAAAATCATATTTTTTTTATAAAATTAATGCCTCGTTTGATATGTTGGAATTGATTTTGGTGGAAATGGAGATAAAAATGGATATAAATATAGAAAAAAGGAAGAGCCAAAAAATCAATTCCATGGAATCGAATACAATTCCATGGGTTACATCATGAAATTCATTTCTACCCATTTTGAATTCCATTTTCATTTCTATTTCCACCTCTCAATTCCACCATACCAAATATAGGAAATAAATTCCACCTCCCAATTCCATCATATCAAACGAGACATAAGTCGAACATTCACCACCAATTTGCATAGGGTTACACAGGTTAAAACTGGTTTACCCCAAGTTAGATCAGTCCACCACAGATCATAATTTCCCTGGTCCGATTCTTTACACACCAGTTAAGATTTAAGAAGTAAAAATACATCATGAAAAAACTAAAACTACATTATACAACACTAAATTAAAATTCGATATAACATGCTTCAGCCCCTTTAATTATTCTCACACTATAATGCACACACAATTTTTTTCTTTTCTAATTTAATTTTTTTGCAGAAACGTGTTATTCTTAGAAATCATTAACATTTCCCACTTTATGGTGCCTGCAATGCTTGAAAGTTGAAACCCATGTCTTGTTAGAAAGAAAATGGTCTTGTACGCTGTCCTTTTAGCAACCAATCTCCGTAGTCGAAAGTGACCGAATAAAATTCCTAGAAGTAATCCTATGAAAATTTGAAAAAATAAAAGGTCAAAAAAATTGAAACACAAATATCCTCTTGTCATCCACACCACTACAGCAGAAAGGACTTGGATCTATAGACATCCATGCGTAGTTGGTAGTGATTTGTAATGTTTGGACATGGTTGTTAATACACCTTTCTTTCATCCTAAAAAACACGCAAATATGCCAAACGCCTTTATCCTTGCATCAAAGCGACTTTACCATAGTCCCTCCAGGTAGAACAATCCGCATTTTGTCCACAATGACACACCATTTGACTGATCAGTGATCAACTACAGATATCAAACAGTCGACAAGATTAACACTTCGGTAGAAGATAAAAATTGTCTGTATGGGATCCAATCTCATGCACATATTTCAAAGCCAATAGATTAAAAAAAATGAAGTCCTCTTTAAAAAGCATCATACAGATACACAGAAGTCCATTCATCTTGACTACCTTGGGCGAGCACCCATTAAGCTTAAAGAAAAATTACCTAGTGCTCAAAGATTTCCAGACAAACTAAATTTTGTATGGTGACTATGAAAAAAATTCAAGATGCAGGTACAATGAAGGCATTCGTGTTTTAGGGGTTTAAGTCTCATATAGATCCAAAGAAGTGTTCCAGGGATGAGGCACTGAACACATTTGCGGCGGTCCGTTCGATTCTGACGGGAGAGACATGAAGTTGATACCTGATAAACCTCTGCATCATAATTTGTTGTCAACCATTAATAGATGCAAAGCATGATTTTATATGCACATCCTGACCACTGCTAAAAAAGAAAAAGTTCACACATATAGACATACGGCTAACTGAGTTATAACTTCAGGATTTGTGTCAATGTGCCAATCGGGTTCCAACTGCCTAACAAATGATGACCTTCCATTCTCTGTGCTACAGAAGAGGACCTGCGAACAGGAACCAGAGATAAAAATGATAAGCTGTTACAAAGGGCAAGAGGGAGAAATGGGCAGCAACAGCAGGGGACGACATGACTCATGAAATTTACAGAACTTGTGAGGTACACAGGAGAAATTCATCCAACAAATCAGAACAGATTGCATTAACCACTACATTTTCTACCATGTGATTTTGCAACATCTCTACAGTCTACAAACACAAGACTCAGGAAGAAAGTAGCGATTCATAAGACGGCAGTATGACCATTTACTCATTTCAGTCACAAGGACATCATGAAAGGAAAACTAAGAAACCGGGAGCACATTTTCCTCAGATCCCCCTGTCCTTCTGATTAATGTTTCTGTACAGCATACATCATACCACATGGAATTTGTCTTTATTCCTCCCAACTTCCATGAAAATTCTCTCCCAGAGTAATCATGGAATAACTCTTAATGTATCTCCATTATAATACTACTAAAATTAGAAAATTGCTACCTACGCTACCATCAATAAAGATGACTTGACATAAAGAGCTTAAAGCAAATTTTAATACAGGGTTTCACCAGCAGAATCAACGTCGCTGTATTTTATTTTAGGCCTGATGTCACTACATTTTGAAAGATCGTTTTAGACATTCTTAATGTACGTTGCACATTCTACTAGTAGACTAGAACCCCCATCAATAAGAAAATTATGTTCCATCAATAAATATTCCGCATCTCACAGGTTTGATGTATATTCACATACCTTGTCCTTGACCAAACCACCGGAAGTGAAAACCCCAGCATCCTCCAATGCCGCAAGAACTCTTTTCTGCAAAATCAATCCATGCATAAAGAATGAATGTTTTAATAGTTTGATATATGGAAACAGGGTAAAAGCATTATAAATTTGCCTAAATCAATTAAAGTTTGCACAAAACGTTAGCAGCCACAAAATAAGATTGGATTTAACAGGCTAAAGGAAAACAGCCATTACAACATGGTACTAAGTTACTAGCATTCTGCTTTTTCCTTTTTTTTTTTTGTTTGGGGGGGGGGGAGCTGGTCAAAGTCAAAACATCTCTAGTGCAACAAGAATGATAGCAAGCCTACAAATCACACACAAGGAAAAAAGATCCAAGAATTTTCATTTCAAGCAACAATGCATCTTAGGTCATTCATTTGCTGTCAGCAGTAACAAATTTTTCTCTGCTAGACAAGAAGACTGAGAGGTTGGCTTATTGATTCCATTATGCTTGCAAGACATCAAGGATACATGATATTGACTAACATGAGGTCATGAGGAACAATGTTTTAGACAGACGGGGGGGTAAATGATTCTAATAATATATTATTTAGTGAGGAAAACAAAAATTGCAGAAAATGGTTCTACACACCTCACTTTCATCATCCAAAACTCGTTCCATGAGATAGAGATCACAAAATTTTGTTATCTCCAACAATACTTCCAGCACAGATGACCTTACCGTTGCTTGTTTCTGCCAATAACAGCACAAGCCACATCGATACATTTCTTCAGTTTAATTTGTTAATGCGCGCGCGCGCACACACACATGTATAATTGCAAATTTTACCACCTGAAGCTCCTCTGGACTATTTTCTTCAAGGATCACTTCAAGAAGGCGACAAGTAACCTGCAGGCAAGGCAAGACATGCTACACTATAAAATTCTACAATAGTAGCCAGGAAACATTGATTGATTGGGTCTCAGACATTTGAAATGCAGGCAAATGCATTTCCTTTTATCACATTTTTTTTAATTTCATGTTAAGAAGATACACCAAGTAAGAGTTGAAACAACAGCAGAAAAACAATTTTGTATAACTTTTTTACGTTCCATTGGAAAACTTTATTACTTGATTTCATCCATCAGGACCAAGCATCATTAATATAAAAAGCCACTGACACGCACAGCCAGTGAGCCATTACATGGCAGTTTTGTTTGCTTAGAGTAAGTTAGATAAGATCGGGATTCATGTAAACCACAGCAACAAGAAAGCATAAAGCATGAAATAAACTTGATTAGCACATAACCAGAGTATGCTTGTTTAATTACCTTCCTTCCTTCACTTAACTTCTGCCTAACTATCTGCCCCAATGTTGGCTGGAAAAAGTAGGGAAAAACAAGTTAAAAATCGCCACTGTATCCAAAGCAATTCAGCATGATTAAACTTGATATCAAAACATTTAAGCACTGTCTGAAGCAGTGGGCATTGCTAATTGCAATAACCTCGACAGGCTGAAAGAACTCGTCTACAACAATTTGTGCACTTGCATCATCTGAAGTTGAACAAACTGCGGAAGGAATCACTGGAGCATTAGAAGGTGCACTAACTCCAGAATTACTAGGCGTATTGGCCAGGCGTTTTCTTTGCCTTTGTTGAGATCTACTGGGCGCTCTCAGCATCCTCCAGGTGAAGAAAATTGCAAGAGCAAGACCAGCAACTGCTCCAATAGAGCGTGAATCCTGACAAGAAGTTGAACATAGTGAAAGTCTGCCCATTTAACAAAATTGAGATATGACTAGTAGACGCATATAGCAATGAAAATATTTTTCATAACATTAAGCATCAATAAATTCATATAGTGAACTAGTTTTCACTGCTCGGTTCCATCTCCCGCTTAAATCAGGTAAAAGAACACAGTTTGAGCCTTTTAAGCTTTCGTTTTGGCAGGTCTACATATCCTTTTCTTTGACTAATCATGTTCCTTTCGTCATCAATTATTGAAAATTAAAATTAAGTGCTACCACAATCAACTACAACTTGGAAAAGGCAGACAAAGAGAAACACAAACATAAGGGCGGATGACAGATAAGAAGATATTGACTAAACGAAATGAACCAACGATGATTCCAAAATGAAAATGGAAGAGCTGAACAATCTTTTGCTCAAATAAGGGATATCAGATCCGCCAAAATGGCCGAGAAATAAATGAACAGGACAAAAATTAATTGCTTCTAGAGAGCAAAAATACCGGGTTTTGTAAGAAGAGTGACATGAAATTGGACATCTTCACCGTGACAAAATCTCTCAATCGTTTGATAAGCTGAAACAGCTCTTCTTTCGAGGTGTCAACCATGGTTCACCTCCGCCTAAAGAGGATCTCTGAGTTCCAGAGCGATAACCTTTAACAGGATTGCTCAGACTCGCAGGCCTTTCATCGCCGATCACTGTTCAAAAGAGAAAGAAACCCTGTCCAGCGTCTGTGCGTCAACGATGTGTCACGAGCCATTACTCTCTCCCCAAAAGAGGGTGTACAGCGCACCCGCTTATATAGCCCAGCACCCTCCCGAACCTCTTCGATGTGGGACTTGTGACATTCTCCCACAGCCATTCGCGAGCGACCTCGCCGCGAGAGTCCACCGGCAATCTTGCCGGCGTCCGGAGGGTCCGCCCGCACCGTTACCCTCTCCCCATTACTCTCTCCCCGCCGACAGGGGCGTGTAGCGGGCGTGCGGCGTGCGGCTTCATCCCGAAGGCTCAGGGCTGGCTCTGATGCCACTTGTCACGGGGCCATTACTCTCTCCCCCAAAAGACGTCTTATGAGGGTGTGCAGCGCACTCGCTTATATAGCCCAGCACCCTCCTGAGCCTCTCCGATGTGGGACTTGTGACAGATGGCACACGATGACAGCTTTCGAGGTTTCCATATGAAGGGGTTAGGTTAATTCGTAAAAGGTGAAAATCAAATTTGGCTTTTTTCTGAGTGATTTCCCTTGAGATTTTAATCCCCACTTGCCTGGTTCATGTTCTTTTTCCCCAGAAAATTAAGTCCCAGGTTAACTTTTTATTTTTTAATTATAACAATATTTTTATTGAATTGTAAGTTGCAAATTTTACAGATTTAAGATCATTAAAAAATTTTGCATTTATTTTCAAAATTAATGTAAATATATCAAAAACAAATCTTATCTTATCTAAGTTATTTATTAATTGAAAAATTGAAAATACTGATAAAACATTTAAATGCAAGCTATCGACAATAAAAAAACGTCTTAAATTGATTGATAATAAAAGTTAAAGTAGATGCTTATTTTTCTTTAGAAATTCATAATTTCTAGTTATTATTAATGCTAATTAGCCTTCATACAGAGGATATGTTTCAGCTCAAGATTATATCACTTACGTGTACAGTGTACTTAACTATTAAGAGCTTGTTTAGGAGGCCGTTTGTCTCCCTAAAATCCATTTTCACACAAGTCGAAACAAAACTCCTCTCATATATTTACCTCATAATCTGTAATCATTCTCCCAACGGAATTCTCAAACACACTCTTAAATGTACGCAAGTAGTGATATATTAGTCTACACGATACATCAAACGAAAAGTGAATTAAGATAATATCATTTTTCGTTATTCAAAAAATATTAATTCTTAAAAATGTTTGCATAAATTAATTTTTTGTGAATACTAAATATATAAATTTGGGAGAAGCTCAACTTTTTGGAATCCATTTAGACGACCGTCGTCTTACTTGTAATTAAAAAATGTGCATGTGGATACACTTATCCAGAAAGGCCGCCAAGCAGTAGCAGATACAATGAAATGGTTACACAATGGACCTACTCATCACTAAATTACCAACTCCAATAAATGAATACACCGTTCATTTTTGTGAACAAAGAATGATTTTTTTAAAGCAAGAGCAACCTTTAATGACATTTCGGGAAAGAGATCCACTATCCCCAAAATATTGATAACATATCAAACAATGTCGCCAAGGCATCATGCTGTTCCAATTGGCTATATACTGCGATCACTGTTGGAATGAAGAAACTTTGCTTCCTCATTTGACATGTCCCTCACCGGAAGCTGAATATGCGACTTGGTATTCGTTTTATTCAACTCATTCTCTACACGGAAAAAGATCCATTGGAAGCGACGGAAAATCTCCAAGGAGGCAATTGTGAACACGGTGAGATGGTTATGACGGAGATGGGCAGACAGTTTGTATGTCCATGTACAACGCAGAATTAGATTGCTTCCAATCACCCAAACGTAAACCTGACACCCATGTATATATGAACAACTTCAGGATATTGAGGGACAATCTTTTCTTTGGTTAGGTAGTGTTTGAGTGTGTGTGCGCCCCGGGGGGGGGGCGCTGCTTTAACAATGGGCTAAGCCAATGCAACCATAAATTGATTGACCTCTGCTAAAACACAAGTCTTTGAGTAATTTATTTTTAATAAATAAGAATAATAATAGTATTTTAAACTCTATGGCCACATTTTTACAGTCCTTACCCATCTCCTTCCATACAAACTATTGGACAATGGATGTGGTTTGCTGAATTTGAATATCCGAGTGAAGGAACTGAGAATTAAAGAAGGTACATTTGTCAGCATGTGACCATATAAAATAAAATAAAATATTACATTATATACATGGCTTTTAAACAGCATAATCGCAACTTTTTCACTTGATCAATTATACAAACGCCAAGGGCATTCAAATTCAACAACAATGATAAGTTTTATCTTTTATGGATGTTAACAAAACCGCTACTCCTATACCTCCTCATTCAACATAAAGAAATTGGGATCGCCAGATCACATAATCAAGACTCTGATCATGTACAACATCACAATATAAACATACTTTTTGCATGGATTGGTGCAGAAGGAAATTCCCATAAAATGATCGCTTGTGCACACAAAAAAATTAAAAATCCAATCACCTTGGAACTCATCCCCCCTAGCAATGCACATTGGAAAGCAACAGGAAATAGTATTTAATGCAGTAGTTTATGCCTGTTTGGCCATGCAGCTAGACAAGATAAAAGGCAATTTTAAGCCAATAAAAGTTATTTCCTAGTTCTCACCTATTCATGTTCAATCAAGAGATAAAATCACTTTTCTGTGATAGCACCATTTATTTTTCTGCAGTTAAAAGCTAAATTCAAAAGATATTATTACCTCCAATCCTTAATGTAAGAGCTAGTTAACTTTTTTGGAGAGAAAAAAGAATCTAAATAAACTAATATATTTATAATTTTTCTTCAAATTAATTTGCTTGAGTTATGAACTAATACATGTATATAATAATTATACATATAAGTATTTCAAAATATATGTTATAATTAAGTAATTTATTTAACTTCATTAATCTCCCAAAAAAAGTGAAGACTTTTATATTAAAGATCGGAGATAGTATTGAACAAGACAGGGCAAACATTGGGCATACCTTAAGTCCCAATCTCGAGTCACATCCCAATAGAAAGAGTATAACGAGTTCACAACACTCGAAAGAAGCCAGAAAGGCCTATAGAAGTTTGTCCAATTATCAGGGAAGACGTGGTACTTGAGGGCAGAAAGAAAAATTACTGGCACTGCAGTGGAATATTTTAAGGCTGAAACCATAAGCAAACGAAGTTAGAATCGACACAATGTGGCACAACTATCCTAGAAACATGACAAGTTGTTCCACAAATGAA
The DNA here is from genome assembly GCA_025593235.1 of Vachellia pachyceras. Taxonomy (NCBI): domain Eukaryota; kingdom Viridiplantae; phylum Streptophyta; class Magnoliopsida; order Fabales; family Fabaceae; genus Vachellia; species Vachellia pachyceras. Next base: position 2,887 of record JANTPZ010140738.1, on the reverse strand, counting down.
GTCCTGAACCACTTGGAAGCAAGATGCACAGAATTTATACAACATGCACCAGATTCACAAACTCAGTATGATATGGATTTGACAAAATACTAATTAAATAAATAGCAAGAGACCCAAAAACTCAAGCTACCATTAAACACCAGATTTATAAAAATTGCAAAATATTCTGTAAATTGTACTCCTTCGGTTTTAAATGTAAAACCCTTTTTTGCAGTGTAACTTGCCTACTGAAAGAGAAAGACTTCTTACCATTCAGAAGTGTAGGTTTTTCGCCAGTATCCTTGTACTGACGGAGACATTGATTGAGACGGAAAAGGTATGGTAAAACAAGAGCCAAAGGGATTGCAATAGAGTGACTGCCACAGACAGAATCAGCTTCTAGCCAAGCAATTGTGGCAACCTACAGAGATCTTAAAAATCATTCCCTTATTGTGTAACTGGAGTGTCCTCGTAAAACTGGAACAAGAAAAATTTAAGATGATATAATTTATCAGTTTCAGTTTATCAGAATCAAACCTGTCGATGGACCATTCGACAAACTGATCGCTCCAAATCTGAAAAGACCTGCAAAAGATAGTTGAACATAACCAAACAAAACAGAGTAGGGGATTAAGAGAAGTCAACATTTAGATAAATGAAAGCTCATATTTGTACTTATAGAAGTGTGTGTGTGTGTGTGTGTGTGTGTGTGTGTGTACAAACATGTAACAATAGCCCAATGATTTATCAAAAAGATTAGCTTAGAAGAGGAGATGCAGATTTTATTCAGAAAATCAGAATAACAGAGAAAAATAGAAGAGGATGCAAACCTTTGCCATGGAGGTTAAAATATCAGCCAAGAAAAAATCACAGAATGATATTGCCTGTTTCAGTAAAAGAAAAAAGGGGTAGTCACCAATCAAAAAATATCTAAGACATCAATAAATAAGAAATGAAATGAGGCAGGAGAAAAATAAGGTATCTTAGAAATTGAAATTAAAATGACATGAATATTTCTCTCCTAAGAATCATTACGACTGCAATAATTGCCAAGTATATCCAATGAAAGGTATTAAATAGTTTCAACCTGAAACCCCTTCAAAAGGTGTAACACTGCATGAGTATACATCGTGCCTACACTAAAAGCTTATTTGCTTGATGGCACCATCACCAAAAAGATGTGATAACTAGGTCTTGATTATGACTAATTTATCATGCAAAGTCCAGCCTGCTATACCTATCACTTTATTAAGCTTAGAACAGCATGTATTTGGGCATCTACATTGCATGTTTCTTGGATTTCTGTCAGGGGGGTGAAGCTCTTTAAACATTCACCAACTCTCTTTTTTCATTTCGTTTCATTTTTATCTATCTCTACATAGTTTATTAATATACCTTCACATTTGGTGGCGGAAAGTCCAATGACAATAACAAACAAAAAAAAAATCACAATCTATGATCAAGGACCCTAATGCCTAGATATCAAGACCTATGACCAAAAACTCTAGGAAAATTAGACCAACAATTTATAGCAACATTCACCAACTTTCACTATCAGTAATTTCAAGACACTGTGTGTAGGAATATATAAGAACATATCCAAATTTAAACAAACTTACCTGTAATGGTAACATAATATGCCAGAGTGTCCTCAAAAAGTAATACCGGGATGAAAGATAAAAGATATCAAAGGGGAATATCAGAATCATTAAAACAGCAGCATACAATAGCACCTGCAGGAGAGTACAAGTCAATTCCAACAAGCTGAAAATCGACTAATAGGATTCTAGGAATAAGGAGACGGTTAATTATGTAGTGGGTCAGTTTGTTAGGGGTCAGTTTGTTTTGAGGAGTTTATGGAATCTGTTAGTTACAAGAGTGGGATCATAGCCCACTAAGTCCACGTACGATAGAATGTAGGTCAGTTATTTCCCATTGCCTCTATAAATATTCCCAACCAGATGTAAGCAAGTATGAGAAAATGAATGAATTAATATTGTTTTGCTGATGGAGATCCTCCTAAGCTAGGCTTCTATTATCTTCAGTAGTGAGATTCTCACTTCTAAAGAGAGTAGGAGAGATTGATGAGTTTCTAGATACTGGGAACTTACCATCGACACACATAAATGGAAGCATATGCTTGCTAATTAAAGGAAAATTAATAAAATGTAGTGGTGGTGGGGGTTTCTGTGATTACTGGCACTAACTCTGAAGCGACTAACTGTACACTTCTCACATGAAATGTAAAGAGTAGGTGCAGGCCTATGTACGTTAAATATCTCATCCATTTTGATAATAGATAGCTTCAATGATGCAATGTTCAACAAACTAGATGCAGGACATTCTCTGCAGCCTCATGGCAATGACATAAACACTAAACAGCACTCATGACCACAGCCATTATGGTGTTCCACAAATAAGCATACTAAATTCTCAATCAATTTAACCATCAACAATAATTAGTTTGTTAATAAAAAGTGTATACATATAAAGAAACATAAAAATGTGATTATCTAGAGACAATAGATGAAAAGTAGTATACTAGAATAAAAAGTGACAAGTGACAATCAACAACTCATAAGGGTGGATGCATCTATTACACTGGTTGTGATGCAGCGTACGAGACTTCTCCATGGGAATAAAGATAAATATATGCTGTCATACTGGTTGGAACAACAATTGTCATCCACATGGCACACTACAATATCAATAAACAAGTCCAAAAGGTCAGTCAAGTATTTAGGAGTATGTAATTAAAGAGAGAAGGAGGGGGGAGGGAGAAAGCTGAGTAGAAAGCCATGAAAACTTATGTCCAGGGCACCAATGACCAAGACAAGGAAAAGGGTAATGAAAGCTCATTTAAAAGGAAAATAATTTTTACCTTCCATATTTCTCTGTGAGAAAGATG
>JANTPZ010140735.1:0-14405 GCA_025593235.1 Vachellia pachyceras | reverse complement strand
TTGATTAGTGGCAGTTGGGATATCCATAAAGTACAAGTGGATGGCATGTTGGTTGCTTGTGATTAATGAATCAAGGTATTATCAATAATGATTACTATTGTTCATAAGGTGTGACGTGACATGTTTATAAATTAGTATTCAGTTAGAATACATAAAGAGAGCATCTCATCTTTATGGAGATCACCATTAGTAACATGTAATCACAATAACTCGAACAATTCATGATTGGATAGTATTTGTTATAAATAGTACAAATTATGAGAATATGATTGAGCTGTCCGGCCACATGTCTCTAATATGATCATCATATATGGGAATTGATGATTGTATCTTCCAATTTAATTGAAGCATAGCTTAATTTGAGTGCGCACATAATCAAGCAATGCCATTGAAGTGATCATTGGAAGAATTATCAAGCAAATTCATGCTCATAAAGGGCTACAAGTTGTGAAGTGCATAATTACATGTAAATTAAGTCTTATGTTTACATATAAGGAATTTTGTTAATGATTATATCTGTTCAATTTAGCAAGTGTGAGTTAGCCATAAAAGGGCTAACATCATGAAACACGTTTGCATTTAAGGAACAAGTTGCATTATGGAAGAGTGTAAGATTGCTAAGCAACCATTGATTGCTTATTCCATCCATAAAATGCTTGATTGTAAGATTGCTAAGCTATGGCGTTGTTATTTGAGGGATTTCACCAAAAGGATAAATTTATTCAATTAAACCCATCAAGAGTGTTGTATGACCATTGACACTAGGTCATGAGACAAATAAGGGACTGATCCTTTTAAATCAATTGCATGCATTTAGAGTGATTAAATGAACAAATATCTCATCAGAGAAGGATCATATTAAGTGATCTAAATGAGAGGTTATGAACTTATGAAATTCAAAGTGAAGTTTGTTATCTCAAGTTGGGTACCAAGATATTTTATAATATTATAATTATTATTAGATAATTAATTATAGAATAAATAAAATATCATAAGTGTGACCCGTAGTTATTTGGGCTGAGCCCAGAAAGGGTAACCCTAGTTAGCTCCATATAAGAGTGCTTCCTGATGGTGGGTAACACACTGAAAAGAGTTCTGACGACTTGAATAAATATTGAAAAACCCTAATTGGTCTCTTAGGTTCCCTGACCGGTCACAGCTGTTCCCAGTTGCCATCGCTGTGCCTTTTCACCAATTAGAAGAGACCTGTTAACCTATAAGTTCCTTTGGGATTGTATACTGACTCTTTATCATTTTGCAGGTACTCTTTTCCCATTGTCGATTTTGGATCTCAAATTTGAAAGACAAAGCAATGGTGAGAGGTACTCTTTCTTCCGCTGCTTTATGTTTCAATTGTAGATAGCTCATAAAACTTATATATGTTTAATAATTATTAGCTTGTTCTAACATCCGTCTCTGTCGTGTTGAATTTGAAGACTTGGGTATGAGGAGGAAGAGGTTTCCGAAGCTTACTGGGTGGCGCCCGCACCCTTTTGACTACTTTGATTAGTGCTGGTAAAACGGGTTGGGCCCCAGCCCGCCAAAAGAGGCGGGCTGCGGGCTGGCAAAAGCGAGCCCGCCAGGGTGGCGGGCTGGAATTAGCCCGCCACCCTCACCCTCAGCCCGCCTAACCCGTTTTTATTTTTTTTACAAAAAATATGTATTTTATGTATTTTTTTATATTTTTTTCATCCTAATATTTTTTTACAAAGGGAAAAGTAATATTAAACTCTATTTTTAGGAAATTATTGAATACTTATTCATAGAATTTGAAAAAGAATATCATAAATATGCAATCTTATAGAAAAAAATTGGGTAAAAAAAGGAAAAAGAATTTATTTTTTATTTTTTTTTAAAAAAATAAAAAGGTCGCCAACCCGCCATGGCGGGCTGCGGGTTGGGAAATCCCAACCCGCCAACCCGCGGGCTGGCCCGCATTCCTACTACTAACTTTGATGGCGAAGGGAGAGACGGCTGGTTGGCTGGAATTGTGGCCGGAGCCAGAGATTTATTTTCATAATAAAGCACTTGCTTGTGATACACACCCCATGACGAAAAATTCCTATTAGTGTGTCGGTATCGCTTGAAGAGAAACCTAATACATTCATAATTAAATTGATAAAATTGAATTAAAAATAGAAACACGAAAAGAGGAAATGAGTTTCTAACTAATTCTAAAACAAAGAAAAACGAGTAAGCTATAAATTTTTTGTGCTTGGTGGTGCTTTCTTATGCGGCGGTGGTGCTTTCCCATGCGGCGGTGGTATCGGAGGGGACGGATAATGTGGTAGGATTCTAGGGTGAGGCGGTGGTATCGGCTGCGGAGGCGACGGACTATAATGTGGTGGGACTCTAGGGTGAGGCGGTGGTATCGGCTGCGGAGGCGACGGACTATAATGTGGTGGGACTCTAGGGTGAGGCGGTGGTATCGGCTGCGGAGGCGACGGACTATAATGTGGTGGGACTCTAGGGTGAGGCAAAGGCAATCCGTATGGAAGGGGAGGAACTCTGGCTCCCACAGATTGTGAGTGAAGCATATAAGGTCTTGGAGGTGGTAGCCACCGGTAGGAGTATCGCGGATGCGCCGCCGCATCGGCGAGAGAGACAGGGATGAGAAACTGAACAGCAATCAAAAGAACAAGTAACCACTGGGCAACCATCTTACTTAGAGCTCGTCGCATCTTTGGAGAGAGATTGATTAATTGGTGTATAAAGCACAGATGCGTGCGAGTACTGGCCTTTTATAATGTCACAATACCTCTGTAGTGACTGTATATTAATTAATGTCATTATATATTGCTTTTCCAACTATTACTGTTTCAAAAAATCCGAACAGTGAATCAGGCAAAACAATAATTGAAGGGTTAGTGGGTTATATTATATTTGAGTCAATATTGTATCAAACCAGTTGTATTAAAATAATATAAACTAATTCACAACATTATAATTTGATAAATTATATTTTATCTTATAAAAATTAATTGATTAATTTTGAATAATATCTTACTCAATACATATTTTAAATTTTAAGAATATAATTAAATATTAGTTATGGAAAATAATAGGACTAAAATGAAAATTTATTTTCTTTTATTTCCTTTTAAGTAAAATAAATTTGTATAAACAGGAATTAGAGAATTAAATGGTAGTTGTATCTTCTTTTTCTTAAATTGACGAGAGCCCAAGCCACCAACCTCTCTTCCTCTTCTCATAACAATATCTCATCGATTGAATGAATTATTGGCGCAGGACAGTGACGGCTAACAGAATGAATTATTGGTGCAGGATGGTGATTGGGAAGAGGGGAAGGGATAGGAAAAGAGGAGAAAGAGATAACAGAGAAGGAAACTAAATATTATTTAAATAATCAAAAGATACAAAAGAGTTGTGGTTCTATTTATAAGCATTAACCTAACTCTAAAATTTAATAATAAAAAAATTAATTAAATTAAATTAAATCTACGATATTAAATATGAACTTAAATCTATAATATTAAATAATTTTTTTAAATCTTTAAATCTATGATATTAAATATGATATTTTATTAGTCTTACGGGATCCTTCTTTATGATTCTATTAATTATTTTTTAGTTAAATTTATGCAAATTAAAAACATGATATTAGAAGCCTTCAAAGTTAGTTTTTGTCATTTGCGCTTTTATTATTATGTTAACAGCTTAACATTGAAGAAGGAAGGAGTCAAGCCACCTTGGGTGGGGCCTTATTAAACGCTTCAGTGGGGAGGAAGATTCAACCGAGGCGGCCATAGGGAAAAAAAAAGGGATTCCTTCTCGAAGTCAATGGCCGCCTGGATTGAATTTCAGTCTGATAAATGTGTTTTTTTTAGAAAATTACACACAAGTCCCACATAAAAGAATTAATCATAATATGGCAGATTCCATAAGGTTTCAGGAGTAGCTGCTGAAATTGTCAATGAAAGCTGCTCATATTGTTAATGACAGCCTCAACAGCTACTTTTGGAACCTTAATAATTTTCTGAATCTTTGGGACCATTTTGTGGTTAATTATCTTATTTGAGACTTGTATGTAATTCTCCCTTTTTGGAGACGAAGCATGTATTGAAAAAATTAGTTAATTAATTATTTATTAAAATACATATTAATTTTGTTTTATTCACTTTTGCTGAGAACTATCATTCAATGGAAATTTAGTAATATATGTAATAAACAAAAATATTTTTTTAAAGATAAACAATTATAAATTCAATAGATAAAGTACACACTGCGTGCGGTCTAGCATAAACTTTAGTTGTCTTTTGACGGGAGATCAAAGAAATTAAATAAAGTGATATATTTATCATTTTCTTCAATATAATTTAACTGATTTATAAATTGATCTTAATTATCAATAGCTATTTTAGAATATATATAATTAAAATTAATTTATTTAATTTTTTTGATTTCTCCTAACATTTTTGGCAGGTTAACGGTCTTTAGTGTGGTGATCGAAATATAGATCACATTGGACCGTGCAAATGGCTTTCGTCCATTCCACTTGGAGCTATGGGCTCTCTTTGGTTAGCCTACATTTCTACGCTTACTAAGACAAAATTTCTCTCACATATTTATCTTGGAATCTATGTCCGTTCTCTCAACGGGCTATCCCAACACACCTATAATCAAGTGTCTCGTCCTCTTTCGTGCTGCCGGCCACAAGCATTACCTATGCGGACGGTTCATTACCTATAATTATAGGTCGTTTCAGCCCGAAATTCACGTTCATTCCATTCTTCTCTTTTCTACCTCCCTCCTCTCCAGGTCCGAAAAAAACCTCCCTCCTCTCCCATAATCTGTATTAAATGCTGAACCAACCTTTGAGCCGAACGAAACAACGGATCTAGCTAGAGGGTTAACTCAGAATCAACTCGTAGATGAGACCATTTATATATATAAAACATAATTTAATAAAAAATACTCATATTTAATTATGAACAAATAAATATTGTAATATTTAAATAAAAAAGAGATTAAATAAATAACGTTTTGATACATACATGTCTCATACAGCCATTTGATTGTAACAATAATAAAATACAATGTTAAGAATATATGTTTATTATATTCTTACAATCCTTAAAAAACTACAAAATAACAAAATAATGAAACAATAAAATACAATCATTAATGTTAGTGGTAGTTTGATTTAGTAATCTGAAAAATAAAAGTAATAAATTAGCTAAACCAACAAATCCAATTAAATGTAGTATAAGTTCATTAAAACTAAAAAAACCAATTTTTTTAAAAAATAAACTTGATCAAGATTACCACAGGTTTGCCTCGGATTACATCCAATTAGGACGATTTTTCCCAATTCATACCTATTCACCCCCGGGTCAAAATTCCCCGAGTTAGGAACATGATCGGACCAATTAGGTGATTGAGTTGTCGGTTCTCAAGTCAATTCGGCCTGTATGATCCGATTTTAAATTCATTGATAATATACAGTTAGCAAAATTGTTCTTAGTCACGGGTTTCCTTTCTTTCATCTATCACGATTTATGCTTCTCTTCTCCTTCTTCTTAACCCCATCTTTGTTGATTCTTTTCTAATTATTTTTCATCGCTGAAGTTTGAACTGGGTAACTCACCCAACCAGCTGGTTTATCGGAGTTACTCCTAGTTCACATTGGTTTAAAGCAGTTCAAACCGATTCACAAGTTCCCCGGTTCAAGGGGTGAATAGACCGAATAAAGAACTAGTTCGACGATTCCTTGTTTGACCCAACTGGTCGAGTCCAGTTTCTGAACCATGCTATTAATTAGGAGGCTGTTATACCATACCTTTTGATGAACTCATGGCGTGTTATATACTTTTTTTCGGTTTTAAACACGACAGTTTCAGTTTGACAAGGGGTTCAGTTTAATCTCAAATATAACATAACTTTAACTTACTTGCCTTACATATGCATTACTCTTTTCTAAATAATTATTGTACTTAATTAACTTAACAGGTTGTCTTAATTATTGTAAATTAGTTATACATATGCGGAGGAAAGGATAATTTAACATTACCTAAATTCAACATCAACATTTTAATATTTTATTATCATTCAACGTGTTTGGTTGTCAACAACCATTTTCCAAGTCTTTACAGATAGTATAAAGTCTATCGTGTTTGGTGCGGAAAAGGAATAATTAATTAAATGACAAAATAACCCATCGACTTTGCAAGTTGCTTGAAATGGGGAATTCAGGGCCCCATCAAGTTTCTTTTTGTTTTTTTTTAATATGAGCTGGCATCCCATTACAAAAGGTAAGGAAGTACAAAGATTTAAAGAGGTAATGTTACCCCTTCAACCACCAATTTAAAGAGGTGGAGCCCCATCAAGTTTCGTGACCATTATTTTTCCATTTCTATTCTTCTTTCTGATTAAAAAAATGGAAGTGATATTCTTTACTTTTTATTTGAATTTCAATATCCCAATTCGAAACACGCAAGGGTCCCAAAAGGCGAAAACAATCACAATAAGCTCCTTGAAAATCACAAAACTGAGGTAGATTCCCATGAGGCTTGAATTACATTAATTATAAATATGAAATGATCTTTTTACCATTTTCTTCTTTATGTTTTTCTCTTTCAGTTTCCAATTCAAATAAACAGGCGTAAGATGCTATTTTCATATTTGCAGTTAATCTAAACCAAGTCCCATGGGATTCCAACTTCATTTTATGATTTTCTAATGATGTCACTAGTAGGGATGGAAACAGGCCAAACACCCCAAACAGGCCAAGCCTGTGGTCTGTAGCCTATATACAGGCTAATTTTGTGGTTTGAGCCTGGGTCTGTTTTAGGCCTGGCCTAACTTGTAGCCTGTATACAAGCCTGTTAACCAGAAATCTCTTTTTTTTTGTTAATCCTGATTTCAGCTGCTTTTTGTACACTTATCAAGCAGCTTTATGCATTCTCTGGTATCCATGGGCAAAAGAATGCAAAAGCAAGATATAACCACAACACATGAAATGCTAACAAAAAGCACAACCCAATAATACAACAAACATGAAATGTTCAAAACTGTTCAACATGAAATGAAAATATGTCAGATCTTCAAAATGATTCAAAATTATTCAACAAAATAGGCCAGATTCTAGATTAGCAAACATGAAATGCCTATCCATAAAGCAAACATAAAGCACACGCATTAGAAACAAATCAAATCTTCAAATGATTTCTTCTTGTTCCGACACCTAATAAAAAATAAAACAAATGTATATTAGTATATCATAACATGATTTAACAAGTAATATGTATAACATATAATATCATCTTATTAATGCAAAAATAGTACCTTTGGTTTCTTCTTCAAACCATACTTGTTGCGAAGCCAATCCCCACTACAAATAAGTGCTTCAATTGATTGTTCGTTCAATTTAGAACGATACTCATCAATAACCCTACCTCCAGCACTAAATATGAACTCTGATGCCACAATTGAAATAGGAATAGCTAATATGTCAGCAGCCATCTTAGATAAAATCTCATACTTTAAACTATTATTTTCCCCCATTCCAAGGCTGTGAAGAGCTAGGATGGCCATCATGCATGTAAACACCCTCCTAAAGATAAACTTCCAATTATGATTTCATTGGAGGAATCGCTTGCTTTTCATGAACAATGCTCATAATTTGATCAAATCCAGTAACAACAGAAGAACCAAGAGCATTGGCAGACGAGTTGTTACCGGTATTATCAACTTTACCACTAGTAGGTGTCTCTCCATTATAAATGCAAACATAGTGATCATACATTGATTCCAGAGCACTTAACACCTTTTCTATATTATCATAAGCCACATAATCAGGCTTATAAAGCAAGAAAGCAGTAATTAATAACATGTGCTTTGCATCTAGGATCAAGAACACTTGCAGTAGCCATTAGCAAATTGCATTTGCCCCAATATTTGTCAAACTTCTCTTTCATTGAGGTTGCCATTTCTATTATGAAAAAATCACTATCTTGTGTGACATTATTTACTTGTTTCACTCCCCAAACTTCAAGAAGATACAAATTTGCAGTAGGCTACTCACTTCCTGATATGACATTGGTGGCTAGATTGAACACTTCTAAAAGTTTACAAATCTTCTCAACCTTATTCCAATACTCTCCTGATGGTGTGTAACTATAATGTGGTTCTCTTTCCTTATAAGCAAGAAAGACAACCTTGATCTTTAAAGCTATAGCCAACATCCTATAAGTAGAGTTCCACCTTGTTGGGCAGTCAATAATAAGCCTCTTTTCCTTTCAACGTTCCTGCTCAACAATATCACAAAATCCTTTCAATCTTGAATCATTATAGTTGATATATTTCACACTCTCACGGATATTATGTATAATATCCTTAATTCTACTAAGGCCATCTTGCATCAACAAGTTCAATATGTGTGCACAACATCTAACGTGAAACAAGTTACCACCTAAAGGTAATGAGTCATTAAGTGATAACGTGTCTTTAAGAGCCCTTAAACAAGAGTAATTGTATGATGCATTGTCAACCGACACGGAAAACACTTTGTTTTCAATCCCCAAAGCCTTCAAACACTTGAAAATAACATTTGCCACATCAATTCCCCGTTTAGGAGATGGAACTTTCATAGAACTCAAAACCCTTTTTTGAAGATTCCACCCTGCATCAAATTAATTATGCATGTTTACACTAATTTTGTGGCAACATATTCTAAGTAAAAACCAAAGTAGAGATTCATAGCATTAAGAGAATGATACAAACAGTGCATTTGTCCGATAATATGTTTCAGTAAACAAAAACTGTGTGTAGAGAATCTAAACCTTCCTGATGCTACCAAAATCTTCCTGTCAGAACCAGAAATATGCTACTTGCTACCTAGAATATGCTTTTGCCCTTTTGAGAACAGTCATAACTCTCCAACTTGTAACAGTCACAACTCAATCAATATGGAGTATTAACAGTTAAATGACAGTCGAATGTAGCATAAAAGTTAGAACCAGTTTCATTGTGTTTCTTCTCTACCTCATAGGCTGGAATAACCGAACACAATCCACCTTGTGGCCGAGCCATTAGCCAGAGTTATGAGGAGAACAAGGAAATAATTTGCTACATTTGCTAGATTGTACACTATCAAGGCAATTGATACAATTAGTAAACCACGGCTGGATTATGATTCTTGCAATCCGAGCTGCTAGCTATCGTTCGTGTAAGCTAATTAAATAGGATTATAATTCTCATCCTAAAAATATGTACCTTAACAGGAAAACTAGAACTTTAGGGAATATCGAACGCCAAATGATGTGTGCTTGCCAGGGAAATCCATAGAAAAACAAGACAGAAGAGATGAGATCGAAAAGCAAAATGCAAGTACGAAAAAGCACACATGAACGCTTTTGATGAGCAGAAAACATGAGCGATTGAGTGAAGAGAGGCGCTAGAAGATAAGCAGAAAACACTAGCGATTGAGTAAAGTGAGCAGAAAACACTGAAGGAATAAAGTCGAGTGAATAACAGGCACACCTGAACTGAGCGCTTCTGATGAGCAGAAAAGATGAGAGAATGAGCTAAGAGAGGCATTGGATTTTGGAAGCAGAGGCGGACTGGCTAGGGTAAATGATCTGCGGATAAAGGGAGAGGGCAAGAGGCGTTGTGCTTGTGATTTACAGCCTATAAACGATGAGGTGATTAGTGCCTCGTGCGTGAGTTCGTGAAGTAGTGAATGACCTCGATTCATGCTGTGTGTGCGGTTAGTAGTATAACATAAAAAAACAGGCTGGCCTATCAAGCCAAAATAGGCCACTTCAATGGCCTGGGCCTGGCCTGTTTATGAAAACAGACCTTTTAGGCTGCTGGGCCTGTAAAAGCCTGGCCTGTTCAGGCTTTTATAGGCCAAGCCACAGGCTCCTGACAGGCCGCCTGACCTTTTTCCACTCCTAGTCACTAGTAGAAAAAAAGGTCTTTTAGACCACACAAAAAAGGTCTTTTAGATCAAATAAAGGTGCAGTTTAGATAAGACGAGTTTAGAAAGTAAGCACTACATGCGATCTAAAAAGATAACCTTTCAGACCGTACCAAAAGTGTGGTTTAGTTAAAAAAGACTGAGGTCTAAAAAGTGCATAAAATTGTTATGAAAAAATACTTTCTAAATCATGCCTAAAGTATGCGGTCTAGAAAGTTATAATTTCTAAGGGTGCAATCTAGAAATGTTTCTTTATAGACCACATGTGCCACATGAGGTCTAATATATGTATTATTTAGACCGTATAAAAATTCTGGTTGTTTCTGCCCTCTCCCCATTTTTATTCACACTTGTAATTTACTCAACTTAAAATGCCTATTCCTCAAAATTCATCTTCAAACAATGACAGCAGTTTGCTTAACACAAAAATGTACGAATGTACAAATCCATGAACTAATGTACAATGTACAAAATTCATTTACAACCAATGATAGCATCTCGTAGGCTTAACAAGAACCGCCAAAACATGAACTACAACAGTTTGCTTAACATAAAAATATACAATTGTTACCAACTTCAGAACCTGTGAAATGAATTGACTGTCTAAGAAAAATCCCATTTAAAATATATCTATTTTTGGTGTGATCCATTCAGGGTCTTTCACTTTAAGCACATGCTTACTTAAAGCAGCAACTTGGTATGTCCTTATAACCCTAGAGTCAAAATCATGGTTAGTAACACATGAAAAATTATAGTATTGATAATACATCATAAGTAAACTTACCTATCTATTGTCTTCTTCAATTTCTTCCTAGATTTGTAGTGAAGGGAGCATAAAAAGACTATTATATTGGTCTTCATGGATAATAGGACCAGCTGCCAATGCTCACTTTAGAAATATTGAATAATCAAATACAAGTTTTATTATTAAAAGGTGCTATGATACACTAATAGATAAATACATGTGGATGTTGGGTGATATAAAACATTGATTTCTCCTTCACTAAGCCTCTACGATAAGTATTATGTCTCAAAGAAGGAGTGTTTCCTTTCTCTTGGATATGAATTGGGTATAGAAATCCAAATTTACTGTCCTTGTCGGAGGAATCCAATTGTCTATGCATGTACCTTGTATGCAGCAAGCATTTTAGTAAGAGTTAAAATATTTTAATTATAAACTAGCACTACAAAAAAAGGCTGCATTCGTAGTGGTTATTTTATGTATTTGTAGTGGTTATAACCGCTATAAGAACATGTTGTAGCAGTTAGACGAACCGCTGCAAAACCCACAATGGCAAATGATTTAGTAGCAGTTTAAAAGAACCGTGGCGTACATAGATTTAGCAGATACTAAATTTGCAGCGGTTATACAATAACCGCTGCAAATTCACGATAAAACAGAAAGAGTGATGAACATGTTGTAGCGGCCAATGGTAGTAATTGTTCCATAATAACGTGAGAGTCATGAATCTTTAATCCAGATACCTTCTGAGATTGCAAATCGATACAACTTGAAATGTTGCTTGAATATCCATCAGGAACCCTAATGATCTTCAGCGTTGAGAGAAACATATCCTTATTCGACTTCGTTAAGGTGAATTTTGCTGGTTGAAACTTGTCATTATCGTCTGGCCAAGCATCTTGACGAATTCCCATGGATTGTAAATCCTTCCTAGCGCGTAGATGATATTTGGACTTCCTAGATTCGTTCAACAAGGTGTACAGAACATTATCACACACATTCTTTTCAGTGTGCATAACATCAAGACTGTGATATAACATGTTAGTCTTCCAATAAGAAAGAGTAAAAAATATGCTCCTCTTTCGCCATTGCTGAACTGGGTTAACCTCCAAAGTACTACATGGTCTCCTTCCACCTCGTTCTAAATTATCCTTTTTTCCAAACTCAAAATTAACATCAGTAAGCTGACTAAAAATATCGGAACTACTTAACAAGACAAGTAGTCCTCTTCTTTCATATTTTTATCAAAACGATTTCTTTGCAACCTAAATCTGTGCTTGCCATTAAGAAATTGTTGATGTCCGATAAAGCACCACTTCCGACTGTATGGTAGGTGTGATAGCTTCGCGACAAAGTTACACACGGGACAATTGAGGCCAGTATGCACATTCCATTTAGATAAAGTTCCAAGACCCGGAAAGCCACTTATCGTACACATTAAAGCCGCACACAATTTAAACATCTCCTTATCATATGCATCGTATGTCTCAACCCTATCATTCTATAATTCAACCAACTCCTTCATCAAGGGTTGTAGGTACACATCAATATCGTTGGCCGGTGCTTTCTTTCCTGGGATGATCATAGATAAAATGAATTAGTTCTGCTTCATACACATCCAAGGAGGCAAATTGTATGGAATTAATACCACAGACCAAATACTGTAACTTGTGCTTAGGTTCCTAAAAGGATTGAATCCGTCAGTCGCCAGAGCAAGGCGTATGTTTTTGGGATCAGCCCCAAAATCTGGAAATTCTTTGTCAAACCCCTTCTAAGCCTCAAAATCCCACGGATGTCTTAACTTACCATACTGATTCGCTTCAACAGCATGCCAGCCACCTCATGTGCTTAGTAGTTTTAGTTGAGAAATACAATCTTTGAAGTCGTGGCTTCAAAGGAAAATACATAATAATCTTTGCAGGTTTCTTCTTCTTATTCTTCCCCTTCCCGTCTAGCTTGTATCTCGACGTGTTACACTGTTGCAAATTTCTCTATCCGCATCTTTTCCCTAATAAAGCATGCAATCATTTGGACATGAATGGATTTTTTTCATACTTCAAATCCAATTTAGTGATAATCTTCTTTGCATCATAAAAAGATGCCGGGATTGATGCTTCAGGGAATGCGTTGAGCAACAATTCTAATATCTACATAGACACTTAATGTGATACAATTTAATTAAAAAAGATAATTTGGAGTATTCTCCACACCCAGGATATAGAGCTTTGTTAGCTTCTTCCATGAGCTCAAAGAAAGTACGAGCTTCCAAGTTCCGCATAAACTGAGATTCTGAACCTTACACTTCATCTGTGGCTACATTGTCATGAACCCCAAAAGCATCACGAAGTGCATCATTGACAGGGTCAACCCGAGCCTTTTCCACTCCTATTTGTGAGAGTGCAGGAGTACACTTTCTCAAGGCATCACCAGTTTCTCCATGATATACCCAGTTTTTGTAACTTTGAGAGAACGACTTAACTATCAAGTGTTCCCTAACAACATCTTTAACATGTCATTTTTTGAAATTACATTTAGAGCAGGGACATGAAATCTTACCGTTAATCTTGCCATGTGTATCAGCAAAATCCAAGAAACTGTATAATCCAGCCCAATATCGAGTAGATGTGCGATGAAACCTGATCCATGACTTATCCATCACATGAGACTTGAGCACAAACTAAGAATAAGAAAGTGTGATTAGAGACAGAAATTAGAGGAAGAATGGAGAATTCGGAAAGAAATTTGATTTTGGAAGGCTTAATTTGGTGTTTGTCAACGATCCCAAATTATAAATCGCTGCAAAGAAATGCTACAAAATGCATGACCATTGAAGAACCGCTGCTAAAACAGAGGGGATTTTTTTAAAAGATTTCAAATTTGAAGCAGTTTATAACCGTTGCTAATATTTAATAATTAATTCAATTTTTCTAAAAATTAATAATAATTATTCAAAATTTAAATATTAATAAAATTATTTGTTATTTCATTCAAAATTTAAATATTAGTAAAATTCAACAATTAATAATAATTAGTAAAAATTTAAATAATAATTAATTCATTTATTTAACTTTCAGTAAAGTGAATCAAATTTTAAAACAAATCATTTAATTTCAGAATAAGAATTTATTTAACTTGTAAAATTTTTTGTTAATTAAATATTTATTTTATTTAATGATTTGTAAAATTATTTAACTTTAATTTGTAAAATTATACTATTAATAAAATTTAAAATCTCAATTAAATAATATTCAATAATAAGACCAAATTTTAAATAAATAAACAATAATTGTATAAAAATAAAAAAAGAATATAGAAATCAATTGTCCGCTGGGCGATGGGGGCCATAGCCGATAAAGGAGGTAGCTCACAGGGAAGGCATCCTGGAATGCTATCTGCAGCATGACATTCACAGTCTGCCTCCATATCTCCATCTGAGACTGTATCTCGGAGCGCACTCGGGTCTCTGCCTCCTGTACCCGCGACTCAAACTGATGCTCCAACTACTCCTTCTACTGCAGCATCTGCTTCTACTGCTACAATTGCAGCTGCACCTGCAAGTCATCTCTATCTACCTCTAGTGCGTTGTGCCGCCGAGGTATAAATGTAATCACCTGGGAACGTAGCAGCAGAGGAGGAAGTCACAGCCTCGTATCCTCGACCCCACAGATAATGGTTCGGGTTGCCCTAAACCCGAACCCTGGGAGTCGGCCGGGGTGCCTGTCA
>JANTPZ010140734.1:0-20211 GCA_025593235.1 Vachellia pachyceras | reverse complement strand
CACACACACACAATGCGGTTTATAAGGGTTGCATCTATTTATTTAAACTCCTATCAATACGGTTTTATTTAAGATTAAATATCAATGCACCTATATAAATTATATCTTGTTCACTTTTAAAATTGAAACAGGTGAAATTCCACCATCTCTCTTCAACATTTCTACTTTAAGAACAATTTGAGTGGTAGTCTTCCAATATCAACCGACAATGGGACGTTGTTGGAAGAATTATATATAGAATACAACTCCATTACAGGTACGCTCAATGTACCCCCATCCCTTAACTTTATGCTTTAACTAACTTTTCATTTACTAATTATGCTTGCAAAATTCTTAATTGAAATGACTTTACTAAAAGTTCTACCCTTAAACAGAGATATGTTGTATTTTTCTAACTTAGTAGGCTGTTCTCTTGAATAAGAGTATGAGTACTAATTGTTAGGAGTCAAATTAGTTTACCTTTGATCTCAAACAAAGCGGTTTAGCTAACACTCACAAATCGTAGCAATTAGAGTCCCAATCATCTCCCTCGTTTGTTGGATCCTTTCCGACTTCCCATTTCTAAGCAATAATATTTTGTCCAAATTATATAATACTCTGTTTTGCGAATAATAAGAAAAAACACAAACAAAAATTGTTTAAGTTAGAGCCATGCAAATATTTAATAAATATGATGCAAAATATAAATCACTTGGTTGTTCATTTTAAATAGGAGAAATTAATTACCATAATCTCTTTCAGCACACTTTTTTAAAATAATTTTAATGTTCAAGTGGTAATTTATATTGAAAGATCCCCTTTTAAATTGGTTTCCAACTAAAAGTTAAATTCCAATGTATTAATTTTATGCATTTACTTAACAAAATTACATGTATTACTGTGTGTGAATTCCTGAAATTCCTCGACTTACATATATTGAAATTTTGTATTTATAGGTGGAATTCCTTCATTTATCTGGAACATGCCTTCTTTGAGACATTTTTGTGTTGGCAATAATCATTTAAATGGGAATTTGCCAGAAGAAATATGCCATCAATTGCCTTTACTTGAAGTCTTTGATGTTGATAGTAATCAATTAAAGGAAAGCATCCCACAATCAATGAGTAATTGCACATCTTTGAAAAGATTATATTTGGATGTTAACTCATTTACAGGTATGTTATACTTATACATACGTACCTTTTCTTTTCTAAAATTAATGTATGCTTTTAACCAATCTATTCATATTGTCCAATCGTATGATGGGGCTTATATTTGTAACATAGAAAAGTGAAATTATTACACACTATTCAATAACAAAACTTCAAACTGCACACTTCACCAAAAAAAAAAACTTCAAACTGCACAGAATGGTTCCATGTGCTATGCCAA
Organism: Vachellia pachyceras; assembly: GCA_025593235.1. Lineage (NCBI taxonomy): Eukaryota > Viridiplantae > Streptophyta > Magnoliopsida > Fabales > Fabaceae > Vachellia > Vachellia pachyceras. Next base: position 18,840 of record JANTPZ010140734.1, on the reverse strand, counting down.
TACTTTCGTAAAAGATTTTATTCTCCCCTTTATAACTTTAATTTTATGTTTTTTCTCTTCCAATATAAGTTTGGTGCTTTTTTATTTATTATATGTACTAAAAATTGTAACAATTATGTATTGTTTAATTGAAATTAAAATCACATTTCTATATTTTTAAAAAATTATAACATAGCAATTAAAAAGCGTTCAGCAAACAAAAAGTTACTTCGATATGTATAAAAATACGTACAAGTTATATCATAACGATTAAAAATACTTTAAATACAACTAAAAAATGCTTGTTCAACTAAATTTAAGCTCAAACTAGTAGATTCAAATTTTAATTTATAACCTTGTGAGGAATTAACCACTTCCCAATCCCATGGTCCCAATTCTATTTGTATACAAAATAAACCCAATGCACTAAGCCCAATGGAATAGCCCAATAGGTGCTCTCCAATGTTATCACTTCGTCTAAATTTCTAAATTGAATCACATATTCAAATTATTATCCTATATTTATTATATTTTATTTCCATTCTTTTATATGTTTTTTGATTATTTTCTCAAATATATTAAATTTAAAATGATATTTTGTTTTTCATCATTTCATTAATATTGTATACATTTTTAAAATCCCTAAATAATAAAAGATCATATCATGAACTTGTGGTAGTCAATTTACTTTTCTCTCTTTTAGATCAAATTTTTTTAGCATAGTAAAACTATAATGAGGTTTTTGTTTTTGGAATTACGTTCAATCATAATGTGTATATAATGTCCCCACATGTTATCTATATATATATATATATATATGAATGTAGTTGCAGATTATATCACCCTCTTATTATTTCTCAGTTTAATTTTCCCTTCTCAGTATTTTTAGCTGTTTCTTTCTTATTTCACAAATTTATTAATTTCTCATTAAATAATTATTCAAAAATTAAAGAGTAAAATATGCTTATTGTATTATATAATTATTCAATTTTATTTCAACACCAACCTCTTTATAAGCATGATATTATTATTTTTAATTATTTTTACAGTAAAATAAATCCAAAATAATATTTTGTTATATTTTTCATTTCATTAATATTGTGCATAGTTATAATGGGGCTTAAGTACGGCTAGCAATTTACAATCACAAAATACCAAAAGATCATGAATTGCTGGTAGAATTATTAATTCAAAAATATTCATGCCCTATTTGTTTATGTTTCCTGGTTTCATATGTTAAAAATAGTGTTGTAAAATTGTTTTTAAAAAATTTGGAAAGAAAATTAAAAAAATTGTTTGGATACTTATTTTAAAAAAATAAATTTGAAATTGCATATTTAAAAATATTACTTGCACATTAGTTTGAATATGCACTACCATTAGACTCATATCTCTATCTCTAACTTTCTTTGCGGCGCTTAGGGATACATCATCATAGCTTAGTGAAGCTGGGTTGACCTACCTGTGTGGCCAGAATTAAAGGGTTTGCTTGACATGCTCAAGTGCCCACAGAGACAGGTCTAGTGGATCATGAGTTAGGTGTCATACCCTTGGATTGTAAGTAACTCCAACCCTTTTCCCAAAAAAAAGACTTATCATATATGTTTATAGATATAAACTCTAATATAAGATGTATAAAACTCATTATTTTCCCCAATAGAAGTATTTAAACAAGATCTCAAGCACCAGCATAAGGAAATAGCTTATCAACAAAACAAAACAAACCCAACACAAGGGTCGTAACAACACAGCATTATCCGTAGGGAGATATTTACTACAAAAGCCGAAAAGATAACTTCTGTTGACCAGCAAACGTTGTGAAGATATTGAGATAGCAAAGCAATCCCCTACATATTTTGATTTCTTTTCATAAGTCAATATATTCGTTTTTTGTCTCCAGGTTTTATACCCAATGGTATAGGCAATCTTCTCAAACTTCAAAGGTTAGAATTGGGATACAACAATTTGAGTGGACCTATTCCTTCTAATATATTCAACATTTCAACATTGACACGGTTACTCCTTGGTTTTAATTCTTTTTATGGCATTCTCCCATCATATTTAGGAACTAACCTTCCCAACTTGAAGGACCTAAGGCTGCAAGAAAATGAACTAACTGGACAAATTCCAAACAGCTTATTCAATGCTTCTAAGCTCATTACGTTGATATTGTCATCGAATAAATTTAGCGGAGCTATACCCAATGTACTTGGAAATATTACAAACATGATGGAATTAAATTTGGATGAGAATTATTTGACTGGGTTGATTCCATATACATTTAACAAGTTCCATAGCCTTCAGGTTTTAAGTCTTAGCAACAACATATTGCGAGGGTACATTATAAATGAACTTTGCCAACTCAAAAGTTTAAGTGAGTTGTATCTTGCCAACAACATGTTTTCGGGAGTGGTTCCAAGATGTCTTGGTAATAATACTTCTTTGCGAAAGTTGAATTTTAGCTCTAACAAATTGATTTCTCATATACCCTCTTCATTTTGGAGACTCATGGATATCTTGGTTTTAGACATATCCTCCAATGCATTAAGTGGAATTATTTCACTTGAGGTATCAAACTTGCGAGCAATTATACTGTTGAACTTGTCAAGAAACCAAATTTCAGGAAGCATCCCTACAACTATGGGTGGCTTGCAAGTGTTGCAAACCCTATCTTTGGCTCACAATAAATTACAAGGGCCTATTCCTGAATCTCTTAGAGGCATGATAAATTTAGAGTCTATGGATCTTTCCCACAATTACCTGTCTGGTGTGATTCCAAAGTCCTTAGAGTTGTTACTCTATCTCAAATACCTTAATCTTTCCTACAATTTATTGCATGGAGAAATTCCAAGTGGTGGGCCTTTTCAAAATTTTACCGCCAAATCTTTTATGATGAATAAAGATCTTTGTGGGAACACCCTACTACAAGTCCCCTCATGTAAGGAAGAAAACAAGCACATGTCAAATAAAGTGATGATGTTGTTAAAATGCTTGTTGCCCATCATGATTGTCATTTTAGCTATTTCATGTATTATCTTTGTAAAGCAAAAGAGGGATATTGTTAATGATTCAAGCAGCAGGGATTTAGTAAATTTGGAGACACCAGTCAGGATATCATATTATGAGCTTCTACAGGGAACAAATAGATTTGATGAGAGTAATCTTCTTGGCTTTGGAAGTTTCGGATCAGTGTACAAAGCAGTTCTTTCAAATCAAAAAGTAGCTGCTGTTAAAGTATTTAATTCCGACTTGGAAGAAGCCTTAAGAAGTTTTGATAGTGAATGCATTGTCTTATGCAACTTACGTCATCGTAATCTCATTATGATTATTAGTAGTTGCTCAAATGATAATTTCAAGTCTCTGATCATGGAATTCATGTCAAATGGAAGTCTTGACAGATGGTTGTGCTCTCATAACTACTGTTTAGATATCTTGCAAAGGTTGAATATAATGGTTGATGTGGCAAATGCATTGGAGTATCTGCATCATGGTACTACTACTGTAGTTGTTCATTGTGACATAAAACCAAGCAATGTGTTGTTAGATGAAGACATGGTGGCTCATCTCAATGATTTTGGTATGGCTAAACTATTCAGTGAAGGACAATTGGAAACTTATACAAAAACATTAGCTACAGTTGGTTATATGGCACCGGGTAATAATTTAATAATAATATTTTAGTTCCATTGTTTTTTATTATTCTATTTAAAATTTTATATTATTGGATCACTAGCATATATTTTTCATTCATACATGTGAAGAATATTAGTGATATAAAATAAAAATTAATAATGCCAACCTTGTATTCTCTTTTTACATATAGAGTATGGATCAAATGGAGCTATCTCATTCAAAGGAGATGTGTATAGCTACGGTATCTTGCTAATGGAAATGTTCACAAGAAAGAAGCCAACCGATGAAATGTTTGTTGAAGGTCTAGATTTGAAAGATTGGGTTAGCAAATCAACTCCAAATTCAATCATGGATATTCTAGATGTCAATTTGATGCACAAAGGGAATCCAAATATTAGTAATATATTACTACATATATCATCAATTTTCGAGTTGGCATTAAGTTGTTGCGTTGAATCACCTGAAAGACGAGTCACCATGATTGATGTTTTGGTTTCATTGAAAAAAATAAGGTCATACTTATGCAAAATATTAGATGCATCACAAGTTCAATAATTTTTGTATGCATGTTTAAGTTTATATCACTTTTATCTTGTGGTTTATTTTGTCTATGAAACATGTAATATTTTGAAATTGTGGTGAAATGTTTGTCATATTAGTATATGAAGTACTCTAGTCTTCGAGTTATAACATTTTCCTCTTGTATTTTATGCGTTACAATTGTATTTTGATTATCTAAATTTTGTTTGATTCATTCACTTTGTTCGTTTAACATAATATAGGACTATGAATTAGGATATTGAATAAACTTATGGGATAAATTCTATAATCCATAAAAAAAATTGTTCAAGGAACATGCCGGTTTTGACACTAGAATTTCTTTTCTACCCCTTTATGGGTTCAAACATTTCCAAAACTAATTTTTCAGTATTTTTACATTTAAAGTGTTTAAATTGTTTGAATTACAAGTTTTTAGAGGTTGAGATCACTCTAATGTTGTTTATTGGACTTTTATCTTTTTAACCATGGTATACTTCTATATTGATATGATTTATTTTTTTATATCACGCTAGAGTGTTATGTAGTAAAAATGTAAGGATTTACATTTCTTATTTTTTACATATATTTAATGTAAAACAATATGTTTAATGAAATCAGTTGTAAAATAGTAAGTATCAATTCTTCGTTTTGTAGGACTAAAATAACATGCGCGGACAAACAGTTTATGAGGGTAAGTAATCAAACGCAGCTCATAGCCATGAAACAAGTGTATATGCACAAGGCTCATGATTAATAAGCATGGGAATGAAGATCACAAATATCAAAGGTAAGTACTATATCCACTAAGTGTCAAACCAGCTCAAGGTTAACCATGGCGCACCCACAAGTGCTGCTGTTCTTAATTAGCATTTTTGTATAAGTGATCTTAAATATTTCTAAGCATGAATGGGGTCAATTTACCATATAGTAAACCAAATATCATCAATACTGAAATATCATAAATAATGTTTTACAAACATGGACCTCGACATGAAATTCACAAAAATCATTGCAGAAAAATTTCTTTAAATTCTCACCCAAAAGGATTTGTAAATAATAGGATGAGGTAGAATAGTTAATAGAAATCACCATTCACACACACACACACATCATTCAATTATAAGTAAACAATGATATACTTCCCATGAACCCGTGTTAAAAAAATGCTTAAAAACCGATAATTTAATGAAAATTTAACAATTAATAAAGTATTATTTATAAAAATTATAATGGAACACTATTAACTCACCTATTATTCTTCCAAAAGTATAACTTTCCTCTAACCTTTAGCTTCCAACCTATTTACTCCTTCCTCTCCTAGAGTCCAAAACATATTGATCATTTTTCAACTTATAACTTTACTTTGGATTCCTACAATATTCTTTGCTTCATATTCTATCTTAAACTCATATCCTTCAAATCATTTATCATTAGTCCAGCAAGCACAAATAACTATCTCGCTAGTAACCAAAGATTGGCATGAGAATTGTTGGGCTTAAGATTTAAATTATGATTTGACTTCCGTCTCGATAATAATATAAAACCAAACACAACCAACCTCAATATAGAAGGCCAAATTATATATTTCTTATTTTCCTAAAGCATCTAATGGGAACCAAAGTATACGTCATACTCAATTCAAAAATAGTATCTAAATAAATCTCCAATATCCAAAAATGTATGTGTATATATTTAAATTAGTCTTTCTCTCTTTTACACATTTCATCGAACACTTGTAATTGCCTCACACAATAAACACTCTCAATTCAATGTTTCCAACCAACAATGAATTCCCAAACATCAATACAATATCTTAAAGCGTATGAAATTCAATTTGTTTACACAACATATCAATCTTTCTTGTTTGACAATAAACTTCTCAATCTAGCAACTCTAAACTAAATCATTATCTTTACTTTTCGTTAGCGACGATCCACATGGAAAATAAACTATCTGTCATACCACAAGCTAAATCCAACAACTTCAAACATGATCTTTGAATCTCAGAGCCTTGGAATTCCAATTTCTTTACAAGGTTGGCTCAAAATATTCCTTCTATTCTTCATATAATATAAACCTTAGCTATATCTAGCAATTTCAACAACACTCCAAAAATATTCTTCTCTTGGGCATTATAACAAACACCTTGTGTGCAATCATAGTCAAATAAGTTCATCAAACACACCAATCTACAATTCCAACTTGATTGAATTTCCAAAATATAGAAGCTCAAACTTTCTCACCCACAACACAGTCGCCAATCTCAGAAAAAGGGGCAAAATTTTTCAATTCACTCACTCATTAATCGAGCCTTCCTGAAATAAAGCATAGAAGAAGATGAAGATTTCCTCAATTTGCACCACAGCATCCACGATCAGGGGAGGGAGATTTCTGTCTTCTCTAACCATTGACAGCATCAATCATAGAGAAAAGGGGAACAAATCGTGAACAAAGAAGATAAAAGTAGCTGCACTAGATCTAGATCATATGCATCCACAGGTGATGACAACAAAAACGCTTGAGGAATAAGTATGAAAAAGGTTGGGTAAAAAAGTATTTTCATGAAACTTTTCTGGTCCGATTTAATAGACTAGAAGCAATATATATATATATATATATATATATTTGGTCCTCTTCTTGTTTTTTTTTAATTTTTGAAAGGGCATATGGGTAATTTTAATCATGACAAAAAATAAAAATCCCCCTTATAAAGAAAAGGGTATACAAACTTCGTACCTCAACCCACCCTATTGTCTCTAATACCACTCTGTCATTCAGCTCCAATAAATAATAAAAATGTTAATTCAATTGTCAAATTAATTTTATTTATTATTATTTATTTATTTTTAGGGCAATTACAAATTTATAATCTCAAGTTAATGTCTTCTTTTGTTATAAGGCAATAATCAATGAGATCAATTTATGCTTTTAGGAACAACTTAAAGCTAATAAAATTTACAAAATGTACATGCTGAAATAATAAAAATAAGATTAAAATACTTTAGAAAAACTTTTTTTTTTCGTAAATTACACAGACCTTTCCTTAATTTAAAAACATACATTTTAGCCCAAACCACTAACACAATTAATAAATATTCTAAAAAATTCTTAAATTACATTTTTTTAATTAAAAATCATATTAGAATAAATCTTGTTGACTAATTTACCCTTATTAAACTAAATCTCCAATTTATTTTAAACATTAATATTTACATATTATCTAAATATAATTAATTATCTAAAAAAGATAATAATTTGGTAAAAAAGTGAATAATTATTTAATAAATATAATTAATTATCTAAATATTTACATATTTGGAATTATACTATATTAATGGAAGGATCTTAAAATTATATGATTTTATAATTTAATTGAATATATGTATGATTGTAAAATATTTTATTCAACAAATGTATTTAAAAGATTATATCATATGGTGATTTAATAAATAAATGAGATTAAACATTTAAATTTATTGAAAAATAAAAAATAAATTATAAAATTAATTAACTTTGTAATAATGGTAATCAATGTAACAATTTGAAAAAAATGTGAAAATATGTATTAAAATTATTTTTTAATGTTTGGATGAAAATATGTTAAAAAAGCTTATAGTCAAAAGAGTCCTTCACGATAAAAAGACGTATGAAAATGGTAGAGATGATCAAGGGCAATTGAATATCTACCATAAAAAATGATGCAAAGATTTACGCTTAGTTGATATTGTGCCCTAATCTTCATGCTGGTCACCTTGTATATTTTTGCTGCCACAAAAACTAAATAAGCAAACTAAAAAATACAAAAAAATAAAAAGGAAAGAAAACTGTAGAAAACTGAATTTTAAAACGGATTTTGAATCCATTGGGTTGAAGCCTGTACGATTTGATTTTGATTGGAAGGAAAGGATCATTTCATGGGAAAAGTTTTTTTTAAAAAAGGCATAAAAAATAAAGAAACAAAATAAAAGGAATAAAAAGGAATTGTTTTGGTCTAAAAGAATAAGAATGAACGAAAACTTTGGAAACTTTGTAAGGGTGTCCAATCAGCATACATGGAGTCTTCGATTCAAGCCCTAGATACAGCAATGTTAAACCTTGTTAAGATAGTAAATCATCATACACGGGGTCTTTGGGATTATTTGGTTGCTCAGACATCTAGTAATAGGGTCTACAAAAAGTGCCGGATACTGGATGGCCAAAGGCAAATAAAAAAATAGATTTTGAATCCATTAGATAATTCATTAGGTTAAAACATGTATGATCTGATTTTGATTGGGCGGGGGAGAAGCATTTAATGGGAAAGCTTTTGAAAAAGGATAATACCATTAAAAATTTAAAATTAGCTAAAGTATATGTTTGGTCCTTTAAATTTATGTCAAGTTTCAGTTTGGTTATTTAAGATTAAAAAGTGCATTTTTAGTCATTTATTCTTAACACCGTTGTTTAACTTGATGGAAAATAGTGATACAATAAATTTAAATAGTGATTCTGCTATTCAATGATGATACAATATAATTAAATTTTAAAATATAAAAATAAGTATGTTAAATTATCAATATTTAAGTTATTTTAACATCATTTAATTACATAATTGTAACTGAATAACATTTTTTATTAAGTAAAAGACACGTTAGCGTTAGTTGACTAAAGTATATTTTTTAAATTTAATGGAATGACATGAAACTTGATGCAAATTTAAAAGATTAAATATATAGTTTAACGTTTAAAATTTGAATCTTAGAAAGACAAATAGTGTGTTGAAACTTGATGTTAACAATTACGATACTCTCTTATTTTGATTGGAATAATTGTAAAATGAATGTATCCCTTTTTCAAAATGTAATTCAAAATTAAAGTTAATACATTTTATGCAAAATTTGAAAAAGGAAGGTAATTAATGCAAGATTTAAAAGTTAAGCAAAATTAATCTTCTAACCCTAAAATTGTAATTTGATTTATTGATGATGAAAATTGAATGAACAATCAAGATTATAACCAAACCAAATGAAGTGTCTGTTTTGATTACTAGTAATTGAGTTGCTTTTTCAATGTGATATATAGTTTATGAGGTAAGTATATGAGATGTGTTTTATCTTGATTTATATAAACATGATTTTCCAACTCTAATATAAACAAGAAAATGACAGTAAAGATGTGATTTTAAAACTAAATGATGTGGCTTTTCCTAAGGGTTGAGAGAGATCAATTTTGGACGGGTACTATACATATGGCTTGTGAGGGACATATACTACCGAAGCCTACAATTTCAAACAAGTGAACGCTTCTACTTCGGTGTTCCTCATCTTTCGGTCCGTTTGGCAACCGCTAGCTTATTTTCATAAGCACGTTCAACAATGTTTTTCGTAAAACGAGACAATCTCCTCCACATATTTAACTCGACTTGTGTGAATAAGTACTTATAAGTGCTTATGGCAATTTGTCAAACGGACTCTTTGTCTCTGAATCTCAAGAATTCGAGTTCTAAAAACTTCTAATGAGGACTCGAGTTTTAACATCGAGTTTTTGTACTGATAAAATTTGGCAAGGCATGGAACTAGAGTTTGGAAAATAGCAGGACTCGAGTTTTGTGAAACTGTTTAATTCAAGTTTTGGTAAACAGTTATGGAACTCGAGTTTTGAAATCCTGGAACTTGAGTTTTGTGAAACTTGAATCGAAACTTCCAGTTTTCAATGCTAGTTCTACGAAACTCGAGTTCTATGAAAATGGAACTCGAGTTCTATAAACTAATGAGAAAACTTGAAGCTAAAACCTCACATTTTGACTTCCAGTTTTATACGCACATTGATTTATCCATATTTATTCACTTCTTGTGCCTGAATTTCCTAAGTATTAGATGCAATTTTGGCCCATTATGACCTTTCTTGAGCTTAATTTGGAAAATATAGTTGATTGTTGTGATTATCTTGATTTTGAGTGTAATTGCCATGAAATACGATATATTTGCGTCTAATTCTAATCATGAGCAAGAGATACTTTAAATATTTGCTATTTCATTTTAGGAACTCTGGCAAAGAACGTGAGGAGGCAGCTATGAAACCTTTTACCGCGATGCAATTAATTCTTCACCGTGACTAATAATCAAGCATGTAAACAGAACTCTCGGGAGAGGTTCACCGTGGAAAAACCTCAAGTTCACTATGGTGAATATCGTGAATCAGAAACCATATTAGGCTCTAAATGAAAAAATAACTGACCCACACTTCTCGCCTGACCCAAGACAGTTGGAAAACCCTTTTAGGGTAAGTTTCAGACGGAGAACAGAGAGAGGGGACAACCACACCTCAGATTGAATTCTCTTCACATTTTCTACTTTCTCACTCTTCTCATCCATAACCAAACCCTAGCTACCATCTTCATCCTTCATTTCCAAACCATTATGCATCCTTACCCTTCCATTATGAGTGTAGAGCTAGTTATTACGAGTAACTAGAGCTCTTCCTTCCTCTTGAAAATGGAGACGGCTTGGGTTCAAGGGCTCAAAAGTGGAGTAGTGGTTTAATCTGTATTTTTGTATTAGATTGCTTAGTTTCTGAGCTAGGACCATTGATTCAAACTTAAATACTTGGTTATGGTCGTGTCAAACTTGGATTATTTGTGTATTGAGTTGTTTTGTGTTTGACTTGGTAGTGTGATGTCTCATTTATACCTATTCAATGAAATATTTGTTGCTCTCTCTTATCTTCCTAGTTGTGCATGATATTTGAAGCAATAATGTGTTGAGTTGGATTTTTTACTTGGCAATTTCTTTACACACACTAAGTGTTTTTAAAGGGTTTCATAGAATGGAGTTCATTGCATGTAATTTCTGACCCAGCGAGTTGTTAGTATTTTCATTACGAAACTTAGTGTGAAAATACTATTCTATCTTATATTTTGCAAACAATGATAGCTTGAACCATTTTTCAAGAGGAATTCATCATCAAACAACTTCTACATTTTTCAATCTATGTTAGTTGCATTCCCAAAATCTAAAAACCCAAAAAGAAAGTTTATTTCATATTTCAAATAATAAAATTTTGAAATAAAAAACGGTTTTTACACCTAGAGGCAAACATAATCATAAGCTAATTTAACTAACTGCACCTAAGGCTCCGTAAAGAATGACTCTTGGGTTGCATTCTATAGCGTAATTCTTAGAAATCACAATTGTTTCTGATCCATTTCCAAGTCTTGAAAATGATAAGTTTTTACACCTCCATGTGAAGTTGGATAAAAAATGGCACCATTTTCGGGGAGCCTTAGCAAGTAGCTTAGGCTAGCTTGTGCCATTGTTTGTTGTTTTTGCATTTTACTAGTTTCAAATTTTGCATATATTCTAGATTTACATTGTGCATAGCATAGCATTGAGTTTTTGATAAGTGAAACAAAGTACTAGAATCTTCATTTCTGCATTAGTTTTCGCACTTCTCCATGGCTAACTCTGTTTTTTTGTCATGGCTAACTTTGATTTAGAGTAGAAAAACCTCTCGGGTGTAGTGCGTTACAACCAATTTTAAGGTTCACCGTGGCTTAAGTCGACTATCAGCTAAGCAACCCTCTCAGGTGCTGTTTGCCACAATACAACTTAAATTTCGCCATTGCCAACACTTCTTTTCCTAGCTTCATTCATTTACTTCATTCCACTTTTAGTATATACATGTTTTTCATACATACCAGACACACTCATAAATATAACTGTACTACTCCATTTCATTCTTTTTAACGTGAATTGTGAATTGCTAGTCAATTTTGTTTTCCCTTATCTTTGACTTACCCTTTTATGCCCAGAAAGACCTCACTCGCACCTTACGACCGTGAGATTGAGAGAACATTGAGAGAGCAACGTAAAGAGCAGAGAAGAAAAGGGAAGAATAAAGTAGAAAGGGAAGCAAGCTTTAGTTTAGGATAATCCTCTAGAGAGATAGAGATGGTTGAGAATCAACCAAACTGCCAAAACCAAAACTTGAATGGAAACCAACCGGGGAATGGTGGTAATAGAAGAAATGGTGAAGAAGAGTGGATGGAGAGAACACAAATAATAGAAGGAGAATAATTAGGGAAGCCACAACTTCTGATGTGAATTATGATCCATTTGCTGTTGCTTATCCTAATTATGATGTTAATTTTGAAATTAAAGGATTGTTTATTAACTCTCTTCCCAAATTTCATGGCTTGATAGGGGAGGACCCCTACATTCACTTGCAATCATTGTCAATGTTATGCCAAAGCATGAAATGATGGCAGCTTTGCTTGATCAAGTGCTGTTGAAGGTATTCCATCTTTCATTGGAAAGGAAAGCAAGAGAATGGTTTATGAGTCTCTTAAGACATGTGGCCAACGCTTACCAAAGTTGGGGGAACTAGAGAAACGCCTTCTTAGAGAAATACTTTCTGGCCTCTAGAACATCATCAATGAGGAAGGAGATTTATTCAGCAGGCCAAGAATTTGATGAGTTGCTGTATGACTATTGGAATAGATTTCAACATCTCCTTTCCCAATGCACTCATCATCAAATCCCAGACGAGCATCTTGTGCAATACTTCTATGATGGGTTGAAGAGTGAAGAGAAAGGAATGTTAGATGCAGCTGCGGGAGGTTCACTCATTGATTTAACTGCTCAAGAAGCATGGGTACTTATCAAGAAAATGGCTTTTAATCACCATCAATATAGTATGAGAGATACCAGGGTAGTCATTACTTGGAGCCTCAAGCACACACAATATAAGGATGGATACCCTAGAGTCGAAAGTGGATTCATTGGAGAGTAAGGTGACATCTTAATTGTCTCTAATTACGACTGAGTTGAAGAATCTGAGTGTGAGTAGACCACAACCATCTATGGAACTAGCTGCACCAAGTTGTGAAACTTGTGAATCTTTTATACACAATTTGAGTGTTTGCCCGAATCGATATGAAGAAGTTTCAGCTATGTACTAAGGGAGACCAAATTAGAAATGGGATCCCTATTTAAATACTTACAATGAAGGGTGGAAGGAAAACCCTAAATTCAGCTGGAGGGGTGAAGAAGCAGTTGGGATAAATTGTTTCAAGAGAAGTGGAGGAGCTAAACCATCCAGTTCCAACATACCACCTAATCAACAAGCCTTGAGCGTGCCACAAAAAGAGAACACCAATCAACTTTTGTAAAACATGTTAATGCTGCTCAAGGAAGAGAAAGTGTCCACTGCCAACCAATTCAATTCAATAGCCTCACTAATTCAAAAAGACTCATCAAAGAATGATGCAAGGAATGCCTCCTTGGAAAAGAGGATGGAGCTGTGGGAAACAAAAGTGGAAAACTTGAACTCCTTCGTCACTCAGCTTTCCAACAATTTGAGTGAACAATAAGTGAGGAGTAGTGGCTCCATTCCCTTTAACACTATTATAAATCCTAAGGGATTGAACACCATCAACTTGAGAAGTAGGAAACAAGTTAGATTCAGAGAGGAAGTAGAGGAAAAATGAGGAGAAGAATCAGAAAATGAAGTTGTTACACTCCCAATCAGAAGGAAGGATAGTAAGAGTGCTAAGGAGAAGGCACTACTTAAAGGAGAAGGATCATCCTCTCACATGCAACAAGAGAACTTGGCTTCAGAATAAGGAACTGAGCAATTAAGAGAGACCGCTAAAGGTAGCAAGAATGGACCAACCTCAGCCAAACGTAAGGAGGTAAATATCGAGGAACTCCCTTTTCCCAATTCTTATTTAATGAGTAAGAAAATGGATGAAAAGAAGCAAGAAAAGGAAGTCTTTGATTTATTCAGTAAGGTATAGGTAAATATTCCATTGCTTGACTTAGTTAAGAGAGTTCCTACATGTGCTAAGTACCTTAAGGACCTATGCACTAACAAGATAAAATTTAGACCAAACGAAAGGGTCCAAATGAGCTCAAACGTGTCAACCTTCTTTACACCACAATTTCCTGTTAAATGTCAAGACCGTGGATCCCTTCCACTGTAGGCAAAGTCACCATAGAGTGCACTGTTAGATCTAGGGGCTGACATCAATGTGATGCCTAAGTCTGTCTATGAAGCTTTGGGGGTAAAAATTTGAAATCAACCACTGTGGTACTCCAATTTGCTGATAGGACAATTAGGCATCCTGAGGGGGTGATAGAGGATATCTTGATAAAAGTAAAGGACATAGTTTTTCCAGCTGACTTCTATATGCTTGACATGTCCAATGAGTCCATTCGGGAGTCTACCTTAATCTTAGGCAAACCCTTCTTGAGGACTGCAAATACCATTATTAGCATGAAAGAAGGGAGTATTTCAATGGAAGTAGAAGAAGATAAGATCCAATTTAACATGTACAAAGCCATGAAATACCTTTATGAGGATTATTTCTTTCTGAGTGTTAATGCTATTTGACATGGCCATTAATGATGCAATTGCTGATATGAATTTTGAAAATGAACTTGCATGTTCAAACTCTTTACCATTTGGATCATCTTCTAAAAATGATTCATTGTTCCTTTTTGAACTTGCTGATCAATCCATATGTTTTTGCAAAACACCTGAGACATGCATTCACCTTTTATCGGTTTATAGTATGCTTTCGACGCACCATACACATCCTGTTAAGTTTACCATTAAGTGCATGAATTCCCTACTTTAATCAATAGTGATGACACCTTAGAGGGAGGAATTTTAGTTGATTTTGTAGGAACATCACACAGGACTTCATTGGAGCCAGTGGTACCCATGCATGCAACATTTGAAAATACTAAGGATAAGCAGGGGACTCCGAAGAGACTCCTAAGACACCATGATTCTCAGGTTGTTCCTTTCCCTCATTTAATCATTTGCCATTGCTGATAATGATGAATTTGTGCCTTGTGATGATTTAAGTGTGGGGAGGAACCTCTCCAATAGGATTTAGAGTAGTTGCATTCCTTTCTAGGATTTTTTTCCATTCAATAAAACCCCTTATTTTATGTGTAACCTTGCTTCATGAGTTTGATTGGTGATGAGACTTATTTGTTATGCTTGAGAATTATGTTAGATGTTTGGTTGAAGTTCTAGGATTAGGTGCTGGTGTTTAGTCTTGTGTTTGTGTATTTCATTTTCTTTTGTGCTTGCTCTCTGTGATGTTTCGCCACGGCGAAATCAAATTTTCGTCACGACCAAACTTTCAAGCTGTAGTGCTTTTCCTCTCAGGTAGAGTTTACCATGACTAAATCAATTTTTAGCCACGGTCAACCCTCTGATCTTTTATCTTCTGAAGTTGTTTGCCGCGACCAAATTCACTGTTCGCCACGGCAAAAATCGTGACTCTTCATTTTCCCGCCCGTCTTCCTTCTTAAAAAACCATTTTCATATTTCAGTTTCATTTCTCTTCTCACTCTTCATTGCTCTGATCTTATTGCATTATGTCATCCTTTTCATCTACCGTCTCGTTTCACATCATTCTCGGTGCTGCTGCCCTGCTCATCTTTTTTTCCCATTTCTACTTCATTTCTATCAATCATTTTCGTTTTCTGTCGCTGTCACCGAGTATCCATTTTCTGCGATATTAGGCCCGATGAAAAAGAGGATTCACCATGATGAACCCTAATTTTCACTATGGCCAACTTCAGCTGTCAGCTATTTTTATACTATTTAGGTTAGTTTGTTTTTAACTTTTGGTTTATTGCTTTTGTTTTTTATTTTTGGCTAGTCACCATACCTAGGACTAAAAACCTAGGTGTAGTAGTGTAACACCTCTTATTTTCCCCTATATGTTTATATTAGATCAATTATGAACCACTCTAGGGCCTTAGATATTAAAAATTGACTAAAATTGTGAACTTGAAAATTCCAAAAACGAAAATAAATTCTAGAAATTTTTTTCCACATTTCTGCCCCATTTTGAAAAATCTTAATTAGTTCTAGAAAAATTGCAATGGAGTGGTTCCAATTTCTCAATTTAGCTTATTATGTGATCTATAGGGGAAAAAATACTCATTGGCCCAAAAAATTGCCCATTTGAATCATATTATTCTGAAAAGACGTGCTGCTCCAATGGTCATTTTCCAGTTTTCCAATTTTCCCCTTAAACTTTGGAAAATCATATCTCTTAATAAACACATCCAAATTTTGCAAACTTTATATCATTTTAAAGCTTAGGATGTATAGTATTTAACTGGAAAGTTTTAGATTAATCAGAGAACATTTGATATTTTTCATTTCCACATGAAACAAGTTAGTTTCTAGGGCCTTTGGACCCTCTTATCTTGGAAACTTAATTTTTCTTGTAAACTTTTATGAAACCTCTTTTGGCATGTGACTTCCTTTGATTCCATGCATAACTTGTCTAGCTTCTTTAGATGGTATCATGCATGCATTCACATAGTTTCACCATCATCCATGTAGAGGTTTATCATTACATGCCAATAAAATCTCATCTTAAACTTAAACATATACACATCCTCCAACAATTCACCAAAAATTCACACAAGCAAGGAGATCATCTTAATCACCAATAACTTTTTCCTTACCCTTACTTAAACTTGCACCTACATTGGTTAGTGGGGAATAATGAGATTTTGGAAAATCCCAATAGAAAAATTTGTTAGTGTAGGATTTGAACAAGAGGGGGATGAATTGGTCACTTTTAAAAATTAAAATCAATCGCAGAAATAAAAAACAAAGTCACCGATAAAGCAGAGAGAGATGAACACGAGCAATTTATATTGGTTCAGTCCATCTGACCTATGTCAAGTCCTCAAAGCACCTCTGAGAGTTCCAATCCACTAGCCAATCACAACTAGGCCCACCAAGCCTTTACAATAGGGATTCTCGCTCCCCCTCACTTCTTTACACGAAAAAAGTGTCACACACACACACACTCTGTTTTTCCATCTCAGCTCAGCCCAACAATCTCAAGGTCCAAACCTTGAGTTTCTCACAATAATATAATGAGAAATATCAATATTCACTCTCTGGAAAGAGTATATGGATAAACACTGAAGCTCATTGATATTATGAACAAAATGACAGAAGAATAAATTCAGAAACTGAATGCGTATTATGTTCATTTTTCAGTCTTCTGTCTTGAAATATTCTTCATTTATAGTTGAGACTATATTTAATAGCCGTTACATCGAGTTTGAATAGCCATTGGAGAGAAACTTCTGCCCGTTACTCATAGCAGCTTGGTTTGTTTTTCTGTTAGGAATGCTGATCAAATGACAAGGCGAAAAATATTAATGCTCAAAGATATTCCTTAGACAACTTGAGCTGCTTTAATGAAAGAGTTATAGTAGCATTTTTGAGAGCAGTTATATTTCAAAATGTTCTAGCATGAAAAAGGAAAGCTTTAGCAAACGTAGATTTAGTTGTGTCAGACGCTGTGTCAGAAGAAAAAATGCAACTCGAGTTTTCAAGACTTCATGACTCGAGTTCTATCATATAGGAATTAATAGCTCAGTTGTAAAATTTCAAGTTTGTGAAAATAAGGACTCTAGTTTTAAGACGTGTGAAAAACTCTTCACTTGAAAAGGTACTCGAGACTCGAGTTTGGAAAATCATGAACTCGAGTTTTGGAAAACTTTCAGTGAGGACTCAAGTTTGAGAATCATGTTTTTGAACTGATGAAATCTTGGAAGGCATGGAACTCGAGTTTGGAAAACATCAGGACTCGAGTTCTCTAAAACTCTAAGTCAAAACTTTCAGTTTTCAATTCAAGTTTTGTGAAATTTCCACTTCTGAAAAACTAAAACTCGAGTTCTATAACGTGTTTGAAAACTTGAATTCAAAACCTCAAGCTTTCACTGCAAGTTTGTAAAACTTCCAGTTCTAAAAAACTAAAACTCGAGTTTTATAACATGTTTGAAAAAATTGAATTCAAAACATCAAGTTTGTTGATACCTTATTTTGATGATAACAAAAACCTCAAATTATGGCAGGATTTGGATTATGGAATAATAATCTTAAAACTGTGTTGAAAATATCAGAGAAGTTTTTGAAACTCGAGTCACAGGTTTTGAAAACTCAAGTCTTATAACTGGTTATCAAAACTGGATACTGAAACTGGAAGTTTTGAAAAGAAATTTTGTAATTTAGTTCAAAAACTCGAGTCCTAAGTTTTCAAAACTTGAAGTTCCATAACGTGCAAACAAAACTGGAAGTCAAAACTTGAGGTTCCAACTTCAAGTTTTCTTGTCACGTTATAGAACTCAAGTTCCAGGTTTTCAGAACTCGAGTTCCACAACTGTCACTCAAAACTTGATTTCAAAACTGGAAGTTCTGACTGGAAGTTTTCCAGAACTCGAGTTCATCTTCTTCCAAACTCGAGTCTCGAGCATCTTTTTCAACTGAACAGTCTTAGAACTCGAGTTGTCACTTTTATAACTTGAAGTTTTACAACTGGACTTCAAAACTTGATATCAAAACTTGAAGTTTTGTATAAAAGTTTTTCAACAGAACCTCAGAACTTTCAATTGGAAACTCGAGTTATGTCTGAAAGTTTCATTACAGGAATTTCAACCTGATGTGCTAGAACTCGAGTCATTGGATGATTGAAACTCGAGTTCTCTATTTTCTCTGATATGCTTCTGACAGTAATCTGATTTTGTCTTCTTTGTGTCTGAAAATTTAAAATTTTTACCTAACCTCATAATTGCACTTCAGTTCTTTTATGAAAACAGCCAGGTTGTCTGAAGGATAAAGACAAGCATTTATGACTTACTCCGTTGACGTTGAACG
>JANTPZ010140731.1:0-16208 GCA_025593235.1 Vachellia pachyceras | reverse complement strand
TTAATTCTTGATAGTGACAGTAATAGTTTTTACCAGTAAAACACTATCTGTAATAGAAAATCAATGAAAATGAAACTAATATAGGATAAAGGAGTTTATAGATTACAAGTTATTTTGGGATTTTAAGATGGTTTTATGGATTTCGAGATAGTTGTTAAAAATTTTGATAGGGTTTTTACAGATTTCGAGATAATTTTATTTTGACTTGTTTGTACCGTTTAGTAAAATGGTGTTTCCAGACAACAACATTGTTTATATCTCTTTAGTTGGACACTGCATCTATTAACATTCACATACTTATTTTCTAGGTCAGATCGAAATCATCAACGAATATTTATATGCAATTTACTTTTTTTTGTACAAACAAAAGAGAGCTCAAAGCTCGACAACAATAGCGAAAATACTAAGTGAAGGTATTGGCCCCAAGATCATACAAGCACACTTCTTGAAGGTGTTACGGGCACATAAAGTAAAAAGAGGAAGATGAAATAGTCTCCTTCACAAGAGCGTTCAGCAAACGATTTTATTCCCTATACACATACTGTACAGTCCACTCATTTTTTATGAGATTTCAAATTTGCTAACAGGTTACAGGTTTCTGGGCTTCAGCAATGCAAATTTGAAACCCTAAGTCCTTTAGGCTGAAAGAAAACATAAGAAACCCCAAGTAAAATCTGAAGCGCCCCGTTTCTAATACCAGCAACAGACGACTGGCGCCATTCCACCTGCGCGGCGAAGCATCGAGCGGCCTAGTCGCTGAGGGAGGAACATTGGAAATCCTCCCATCAAGTCTTCGAGCTCTCGGGTGATATTCGTTCCCGTCTTCTCATTATCGAACCCTCAACTTAGCATACACATACCTCTACATGCATGCTCAGGTGGGAAGCTATACACTTCTGTCACATTTGGCGACCGCATTTTCTCGACTCCAACAAAATGAAGAAGCCACCTCTCATGGCATGTATCCCATCAAATTCAGCCCGTTCATTGATCCCGCCGGGTTATCTCTTCCCATCCTCCTCTTCTGATTTTGTTGGTTTGGTCAAAGTGAAACCACCCAGTTTAAACTCTGCCGTGAAGATTCCATTTGGTTTCTGATAAATTCTTTCGCGTGAAGCAATTGCCGAGTACTTGATTTCATGATGGAGTTATGAGTTTACGAAAGTGATGTTTGAACAGATCACATTTTGTGAATTCATTGATACTCAATTTTTTTTTTCCAAGGTGCTAGTTGATAGAATGATTGGAGAGAGAACTCGGCAATTAATTTAGTGATATCCCTAGTTTCCCAAATCTATGCGACAGCGATGATCTATTGGCTTCAGAAGCTTAGCACCTATGAACTGCTAGTTAACAGATATCGGGCAGCATGTCACTGTTGACGGATGGTACAGGGGATTGCTTGGGGCAATTTTGTACGTTTTATATTGGCATGTGATAACGTTTGAGAAGGCAAACGCATGTTTACCAACGTTTTTTCGTAAAATAAGATAATCTCCTCTATACATTTACTTTGACTTACGTAAAAATACTTTTTTACTGCATTCCCAAACGGGTCTATTAAATGAATCAGAACTCAACTCTTCATACTTTACTCGCTATGCTTGTATTCATTTTATGAGGGGAGAGGAAGGGTTTGCCAGCAGCGAGTAGTTCTCCTAAGCCATGCCTGATTGATCTAAATTGATTTCCACTGCTTGGATCTAAGAACTGGTCATTTTGTTTAGGATGATGTTGATGAAACAGGTTTACGGGAGGCGAAATAAATTCCTCTTATATATTCATCTCGTAAACAATAAATTGTGTTAAAAAAATAAATTCAATGGCTGATTCAAACAAGCATCTTCTTCACTAAACAGGAAAAAAAGGCAAGACAATTTCCTTTATTTTCGGTCTCATGGCATGTGCCTAACATGTACACACCCGATATGAAAGTTAAGTTTGAGGTCTGTTCAAGCACGCAACAGTAAATTTTAAAGTTTAAAAGTGAGATGGAGCTGTATGTTTTGGATTGTCTGAAATCTATTGAGGAATAGTTTTACAGCCCTTATCATTGCCTACAGAACTTCAATCATAGCCTATCTCTTCGGCCGCATTGAAGCTCATTCACTAGCCAATTGAGATAAGTACTGTTCCCAGTTGAAATCTAGTGTGCAAAAATAATGCCCTGCCATCTGCCATGGTGTACGTTTAAGAAAGTGGTAGAGAAGTACTTTTACGTAAATTGAGTAAATATATAGAGGAGATTGTCTCGTTTTGGAAAAAAATATTGTTGAACGTGCTTTTAAGAGGTTCATAAGCTTTGCCAAACGGAGTAATTATTTCATCCATTAATTGGCTGTAATAACTTTTCTTTTGGTTTTGAAACGCATCTTTGGCCCTTTTCATGCATCCACATAAATGATTAATTTCCTTTTGCTGCCATAACTATGTTTCAAGGAGAAATTCTTCTGTTGACGTTTTTGTTTGTGGAAATACCTTTTGCTGTGATTTGAAGTTAAACCTTCTGGTTGTGGCAATTGAATGGTTATCCATGGATGGTGGACAAAAGGTATGTAATGGCTCTAAAGACTCCTTGAAGGAGAATGATTTTCACCTCATCAGCCATGATTTTGAAGAATCTTCCATGATGTTTTTGAACAAAAGCATTGACATGGCAACCGCTTACAATCCAAATATCTTCAACCAACCAGGGATCCCTCTGCTTTTAGAGATGAAAATCTTCATTGCGGGAATTAACAAACAAGTAAACCAAGCTTTGGTTTTGGCTTGCTTTAGTTGTTGGCTAAAGAACCAAGCATTACAAGTCCTCATCAGAGGAGGTAACTTTTACATGCTAATGGAAGTATATATGTTGCTCTAATAGAATGTGGCAACATTTTTTTATTTGTAAATAATACAGACACCGTATTGAACTTACCTTCTGTGAACCAGTGATAATCTAAACTCTAAAGAGCCCAGTGATCATAGTGTCAAATTTTTTCTCCATGAAACAAATTTTCATAAGATAACTTCATGAACAGAGTTGGATTGGAGGATAGTGTTAGTATAAAACCCTGAGGAATGAATGAGAGGCTAAGCTCACGTGTAGAGTTGGAAGCACATAGGCAGCGTAATAATGGAAGTAAAAAAACCATAATTAACAGTGCAGGGATCGGTATCATGGGGAATCATTAAACATGACCTCAGAAAAAGAAGTGATGGTGGGAGAGACTTTAAAGGCCTATTACTACAACTACAATATTGGTGAAGCCATGAACAAGAGCTTGGTGTACCAGTGGCTCACTCTCTCTTGGATCTTTCCATTGCCAATGGAATCAAACGCCCACCCGATAATGAAGAGATACTTCTACAGGATTGAAATTTCAAAGCCCTTCACGTGTACTGGTCCTTCATCACTGCCTTTGCTTCTCACTGGCTGGTGCAATCATCTCCGCCCCCCCCCCTTATTTTTTGGTCTAGTTGAAAACAAAGAAGGGTCGTCATTACCACACTGCATAGTTGTAATTATGGGCGTGGTATATGATGGTGGGTATTCATGAGTGCCAGTCTTACAAGAACCTCTCGAGCACTGTCATGCACATTTATGAACCAAATTTAAACTCCACAGCCTCCCCCCACTTCCCTTGCGTGTGAAAAAGCTCAAATTTTTCCATTAAAATACTCAATGGGTGTGACTCGTAACTGCAGGGGAAAAGGTGAAAAGAGAAGAAAATGGTTGCGATGTGTTTTGCCAAAGGCAAGGGAGGGGGCCATTATTGTTTGTTGGGGCTCGCCATCATTGTTTTGGTCTGAACAGATTTATTCATTTCATTCACGAATTTACGCCATTTACTGCGAATCTCATATTGTGCTCATGCCCACACGACCTCTTGCCTCCCTGTGCTGCTTCTCTATACCTTTGACCGCATCTTTATCATTTGTTGACCAACCAGATCCTGTGTTTGGACACTGACCTAGTCGTCCCAACATCGTCGGATCGCACCCTCGTTCCCTCACTACTTTTTCCTCAGCTTGCCCCTCTCGCATTGTTCTGTTAGTCATTTATAGTTAACTATCCTATTAACAACCTCAAGAGGGAGAGCCTTTTAAGTCCCATCATAATAAACTAGTCCAAATACTTCATAAAGGAACTCTATCCCACATCACATGTTATTCTGCCTCTCCCTTCTTCTGTGTCTGTGTAAAGAACTATACTTGACAAGCAAAGAATCCTGATCTAAGACAAACTTGCAATTTATACATCCCACACACAATCTCTTTTCCTTGCCTATTGCTTTAGGTTATCGCTTTTTGTGGGATTCGTTAAATTGCGTGGGGGTGACATGTTCCAATAACCGGATGTTATTGATTTGGTGCAAAGCAAAAACCTTTGAGCATGTCAAAAGAATATACGAGTGAAGGTGGAAGGTGTGGTTGCATAATGAAGTAAAGACACAATCTCAAGGGAATCAAAAATTTGATGGCATGGGCAGAGGCGAGTCCAGAATTAAGTGGCGGTTTGAGATCTTCCCCCCAACAAAAGCTAAGAATAAGATTAGGGCAAAGGAGAATTAATGATTACGAGCAGCAGTTCCCAACACATGAACTATTATTATCATTACAATTTAAAGAGAAGCAGAAAATGAAATAAAAACAAAAGAGAAGCAATCGATGGGAAGTGAAGTGGGGGTGGTTTGGTTTAGGACCCAATCCAACCATCATTGCGAATCTTGGGGACGACCTAGCCCACCATCATTTTACAAGCCCCTAGCTGAACAATCCCCCCATTATTGCCCCCGCTCTTCTAACCTGATTTCCCCATTCTGCCCTTCTCTCTATCACCATTCTCCCTCTGTTGCACACCCCCTGCATCAACAACAAAGAAGCATAACACATACGCAGAACCTATCATCATTCACATGACGCCATAGCCATAACCATAATCATAGAACCGAACACATGAAATCGTTCAGGCTCTTACCCGGCCGCCTTCCTTGCTTACCCATGCATGATTGTTTTGTCAGACCGAGGAGAGAGCCACGTCTTCCCCCCCCCCCACCCAACCAAAAATAACATCTCTCTCTCTCTCTCTGCATTTTCCTCTATAAATAAACACCTTAACGTTCCCTTTGTCCCTCACTTTTACTTCCACAAACTCTTCTCCTTGTTCAAGAATCCAGATTGCTTCCTCCACCAGCTTCTCGCTCGACTTCATTCAAAAAGGTCTTCTTTTCCAAAAAGTTATATTGAGAAAGGCAGAGGTCCCCACCCCTCTCTCTCTATATCTCTCTGCGCTGTGTCTTACATGCTTTCTTATACCTGCTTCATTCCACGAAAGATACACTTTGTGCTGTACATTGAGACCTATTTCAGGCTTCGCAAGTGGAATTTTGGTTTAACTTTTGTTCAGATATCTGAAGTCCAATCCTCTCTGTCTGGCTTCTTCTATAACTTGTGCGGGAATCGCATGTAGGGGTTCTCTCCTACTCGGGTGTCTCGGATTACTCCACCTGATTCTCTGCAACGAACTTTTGCCTTTTTAATATTTTCTTGGTGGATTCTTTTCCATTTTGTTTAGGCAATATTGCGTTTTTTATTTTGTTTAAAATCCACAGTCAATTGTTTTTTTGTCTTTTGTAGCTCCACCATAACCCCCTATATTTTATTCCAACATTAAAAAATTGAGTCTCTTGTGAGCATGGAGGACAAAGTGAGCAACAGCTCCGTTTAAACACAGACATAGAAACGCATCGAAGATCTACTTCTGAAGCTTGTCTCTTTGATGGATGACCTTTATCCTTTTCTTCCCTCTTGGGGCAGCCGAAAGACACTGTTTTTTTTTTTTTTGGTACTTTCAAGTGAGTGCAGGGTTAGACAACTGTGATTTTCACCACATTCTTTCAGTTTCTCAGACAACCCATATGCCTCTGCTTATTTGATAGTGTGGTCCAAAAGACTCACTTGTTCTGGCTTCCACCCGCTATAATTTTCCCTCTTGCCATTGGCTTCTTCGTTTAACCGTCATAATTATATCTACCAAAGCAATTTCATAAAGCAAAACATTCTCGAGTAAGCCTAATCTATTTTTTTCGTTTATTTTTCCATATATCACCTGCAAGGTGGTTCTGTTCCTTTCCTGTCTTCTTAATACATTTATATTTCTATCTCCAATCATTCTTTGCGTTCGTCTCGATGAAGTGGATATTTCTGAATTTACATTATCTATATCATATTTCTGGGGACTGAATTATATTTATTTATATAATGGAAAGATCACATCTGTTGTTCTGATACCATTTGTTCTCTGTTTCAGGGGCACTCGTCGTGACTCGTGAGACTCACTTGACCGAGATATGGAAAGGCTTAATTCGAAGCTGTACCTGCAGAACTGCTACATAATGAAAGAGAACGAGAGGCTGAGGAAGAAAGCTCAGCTTCTTAACCAAGAGAACCAGGTTCTGCTCTCTGAGCTCAGACAGAAGCTGTCCAAGCAGGCGAATTCCAAAGCTAGTGCTCCGAACACCGTTCTTGACCTGAACCTCAACTCAAGCTCCTCCCAAAATGCTTCCACTTCCAGCAATTGAACTGTTTGGAGGAGAAACCTGAAAAGCAGAGTGTCGTTGTGACTCCACCCACTATCACTATTTGTTTTGTTTTGTGTAAAATCCGAGTCAACAGTACGTAGTAGTTCTAGTTTCTGTTCCATAGGACAGTATCAGCATCATCATGTATCGATCGGATCACGAGTGCGTTTGGTTTCTATTAGATATTAATTGGTCAGCCAAAAGTTATGATGTATATGTGTATCCGACTATCTGCTTATATTAATGAATTGATGAATCTAAAGCAATTACTGTGCTGAACTCCCTGCCTCTGCATGTGGCTGACGATTATTCTGAATGAAATTTGCTTTATTTGTTTAAGGATTTCTTGGACTATCATATTCATATCATAGTCGATCACAAGAAATGCAGCATCTTCAGTCAAAGAAATCGACTGTTCATCGCTATGCTGAGGTTTCATGTTTGATGCTTCTGTTCCAACTAAGCGCATTTTACAGTGATGAGTGATTGGCCTATCGTTCCTATCCTATATGCCTGGAACAGGGGTTATCATGTAATTGTTTGTCGGTGATGATTAATGAGAGAAAAGGCATCCCACGTTTCGATAATTTCAATCCCTTGGCATTGAATTTTTTTTTAAGGATCTTTGCATGTAGCTAACAGATACGTAATACCTAATCATTGAATTTATGTGTTTTGTAAAAACGCGATTAGAAATATGATATTTGAAGATATAAAAGTCACACATGAATATTTGAAATTGAAGCAAAAATATTATCATTATTAAGTACCGTATAACTTGATATGACATGCAGTACATGCATCTTCACAATTTAAATATTTTATCTTTGAATGCAAGTAGATTTTTTGGACAAAAATACAAGTTATAATTTGATACAATTTAAATGTTCATAGAAATTTAGATGATATTTTTATGAACGAAATGAGTTTTACGTTTATTTATAAATTCGATAAAGTTATGGTTGCTTGATGTAATTTTGGTTAATGCCGATAAAACTCTGGCACAGAGAAGATGAGCTGATGGCCAGGGACAGGGTTTGACCCCTCAAAGGTTTCTCTTGTGATTAAAAATGATGAAAAGGGTGTGAAGGATGTCTAATCAGATATCAAAATGCAATTATCAAAATCTTTTATAGCTGTTGATAGCCCTGCTCCTCCTCACTGAAACCCCAAACCAAACCACGTCAACATCTCTCAGTCACGGTGTAATCCTCTGGCTGTATTCATGCTCTGATATCAGCCAAGTTTGAAAATCATGCATCGAAGACGATGAATACATAACCAGGTTTCGAATAATTGGATTGAGGCACTTCCGCTTACCCAACGTGAACGAATCCTTTTCAATATGAATTTAAACGGTGATTCTCATAAACTAATTCAGCATTTGGATGTAGATGAGTTCGTGTGTAGTTGAAAAGTGATTTTCAATCACGTTACATCTAAATTGAGATAAAATTTCTCTTACATACTTATTTTTAAAACCTGTAAAATTATCCTTTCAACGGATTTTTAAACATGTACCAAGTGATTTGAACAGGTTGGTATTAAATGTGTGTAGGCCTCAGCCACACAGAGCATTTGGCAGCCTGCGGATTTGGACATCATAACCATATCCAAGTCTATATTATTGATGTAAGGCTGTCGTCTTGACCTCGCATGTGAAGGAGTAGACATGTGTATGCCTTCAACCTCACTGGACAAAAATACTTGATATTTTTAGTCATCCACGCTCATCTCTCAGCGTTAGTGTGGGAGCCAGTACTTGTATATGTGCGCGTGAAAAGTAAAAGATACAAATGTCTCAGGAATTTTCAAGAATGAGAACTTGTGTGTGTATAGCTAGTCATATTTGTTTTTTGAACTATGCACTGTGATCTTCATATTGAAAGCAGTTCTGCTAAACGAAATGGCTACAGTACATTGTGCATGGTTCAGTGCCATATTTAATACAGAGTCCATCGCCTTCACATGCTGTGAGAAGGACTCATAATTCAGTGCCAAAGTGGTGGGGCGCAATACTTGTACACTTGGAGAGGAGCAGAAGCACGTGGAGCAGAGGCATCATCTCTCTCCTGCTGCTGTTGCAGCAGCATTATAACACTACTTCACAAGCAGTTGCTACGAAGACTTGGACACCAACCGAGTGAAGCATTTAAGGTTCGTTCTTTGTAAGCTGGACGAAGTCCATACAGTTTTCAACCACTGCTTATATCGTATATTAACTCTTTGTAAGCCTCGTGTATATATAAGAATTATCAGCCTCTCTCTCGGGCGTTTAAAGAGTTTGATACACGAGATAGAGACCACACAGGAAGGGGAAAAATCCTGGCTTGCTCAATTGCATGGCATCAACGGAAAAGAATTCAATTGTCTGTATAGTATATAGCGAATATGTTTAGTGGGACCAAGACAAAAGGGTCGGATAGCCTGCAAATAGACCAGAGCAGCTCAGAGGTACCTGTCCTTAGCACCCCATCTTTCCAAAACTGCTCCCCGTGAAACGCCATTCATCAACTTCGTTGTGTAAACGTTTTTTTTTTTTTGAACTAGTGTATTAATCCATTTGTAGCTGTCTAGTTATGACTTTGGTCGTGCAATTCACACTACAAATAGTTTATTATATTTACGATAGGAAGAGAATCAAACATATCTGGGAAACAATGTTTGTGTGGGTAATAATTAGCGTTTTTTCTTTTTGTTTTTACTAAGAAAAGACGTGCTTACAATGGATTTTATCACTTTGCTGATTTTGAGTATTGGTTAGATTTTTAAAATTGTAATAATCTATTAATGAATCATGTTGTGCGTAAATCTTTTTTTTTTTTGGGCCAAGGTACATTAAATGTGATTAATTTTTTTAACGGAAATTCAAAACTTATTGTACTGTATCGCAAAAGCTAACCTCTTAGATATTAACTCTAAAACTGTCTAACACACCTGGAATTACTTTTAATCAAAATCCTTCTCTGGCCCATTGGACAAAAACACTGCATGTCGAATGCATCAAACACCGGATCCGGCCCATGAGTTTCTAGCTGTGAATTGTCAACAGTACCCTTCACAGTACGGCTTCGGTGGCAGCAATTCCACGAGCGACGAGCCCCATCCCCCACCCGACCGCTCTTGCTCCGCAAGGAACAGTTCTGCGCTCTCCTCTTGCAACAGTTTCCTTTTCCCCAAATAATCTTTGCCTTCATTCCTTCTTGTTCATTGTAGCTCTCACTCTAGACTCAGCGCACAGGCACAGCAAAGCCCCCAAAATTTCTCCCCTCACCTTCTCAAAAACCTAATTTTGCCTCAAGCTTCTTGCAGATTTCCTGCTTTCCCGATTGGTCTCATGGCTAATAAGGAGTTTCAAGTCCCGCCAGTGGTCTTTAAATCGGGCGCGAACCCCATCAACAGCGGGGCTGGTTTCCCTAATCGGCGGGTTCCTACGGCGCCGTTTCAACCTCCTCGACCTTCTAGTTCCAGTATACCCTTCATGTCCTTTGACGTAGGGTCTGCAGCCGCATCCACCTCGTCCGGTCCAATTTACGGTGGACCCATCGGAGGCGGTGGCTCCGCTAACTTTGATGACGAGGAACCTCTGCTCGACGAGCTCGGGATCCACCCGGATCAAATCTGGAAGAAAATTAGGTCGATACTCATTCCTTATCGGATAAATTACATGGTTCACAAGGATTCCGACTTATCTGGTCCTATTCTTCTATACATGTCTTTCTGCCTCTTCCAGTTACTCGCTGGAAAAATCCAGTTCGGTGTCATTTTGGGTTGGATCGTGGTATTGTCTATTTTCTTATACGCGGTTTTCAACATGTTGGCGGGTCGGTCCGGTAATTTGGACCTGCATACGTGTACGAGCGTGGTGGGATATTGTATGTTGCCGCTAGTGATTTTATCCGCTCTATCGCTGTTCTTGCCGCAGGCTGGGATGGCGCGCATTGTATTTGCCGCGATTTTTGTACTTTGGGCGATGAGGGCCTCCACGAGTCTCCTTGTCTCTCTTGCTGACGGCGGGGATGAACATCGCGGACTGATAGCGTATGCCTGTTTCTTGATTTACGCTCTATTTTCACTTCTTATTGTATTCTAGTGATACGATTGGCTCTGAAATTTTGGATGGCAGTGCATATGTTATTAGATTTATCGGATCGTTTTATTGCATTTCAGATTTGTTCATCAATTTATAGTTATACTATATGATGAGAGAGAATTTTGAGATGTAGAAAATGATGTTGCTCTTCTTTGAAGGTTCTTAATGGAAATGCTACCCGGCGTGACTTGTATTGTAGTCTTTGTGTGATGGAAGTATATATTATGCTTCTGTTTTATTTTCTTATCTAGCGTTTTTTATTGTTTTCTAATCGCTTGTTCTTGATATGATGGAGGCTTGTATGGTGTTAGTTGACAAGTTAAACAGTTTCAAGATTTGGAAGACTCGACAAATTCTGGTCCATTTGAGAAGCTGTCAATTTAAATAGCTATATTGTGCAGTCAGAAATATTCTGAATTTAACATTTTGGCCTAGTAAATATTGACATTGGAATGAAATGGTATTTGCTCAATGAAACACACTTCTTACTTGTCAGCTTAAACTAGGGTATTTGAACTGGCAATATGGCAAGCTTTATTTTGCATACCGGGTTTCAGTGAATTTAACGCTACTATTTTCAAAAATCAATATGTTTATTGAGGGTGAAATGTTAGGTATTATTTCATGTTTTTGTGCAGTTCACAGAACACAACCTGTATGTGAAGCTGTCCATCCACCATGTTAGGCAGTGATTGAAACTATCGTGACTAGAATCTTGAAAAAAATCAAGGAGCACAATTGTCAACAAGTGCATTCTTGATGTTTGAACTTAAATGTATGTGATCTAGGTCATGTCCCTATTAAATTCTCCAATGTGCGAATCGAGTGGTTCAGATTTTCGTCTATTCTCTGATTTTTAGCGTCATATTCACCAACATTCAGCAGATGATACACTGTTTTTCCTCTCAAAGAATAACGTAGGAAAAGATCTGTAAAGCCTATTGCCCGCCATTCCCTTTGTGAATGGAGTAAGGGCAATTCCTATTTTTTTATTTGTTCTCTTATGAATCATGCATGATTGGCATCTCGAAACCTATTCTCCCTTGGTTGTGATAGAAAATACTGATTAGTTGTGTCATTATCATATCTTTGAAAATTATGAGTTTGCAGTGTATACTTGACCATTTACTGTGAATGGATAAAATGATTATGAGAGCATTCTTTTTTATATATAAAATAGTATGAAGGTGATGCAGGCCTCAAAAAGAACATGAAAGAAATCATGCATGGTTGTTACTTTGAGCTGATTTTGATGTTTTGGTGCATAAGATTGGCTGGCGTAGATTATTATCGCTTTTGCAATTAGCCTTTAGCTCTCTTCAATGAACAGGTTTCTTGCATGATGGTCCTTCTTATAAAATTGTTTTCTAGGATATATTATGAAAATAATCTTAGAAAGCTTCATAAAAAATTGAATCTTTGATACTATTGAGCGCTGTTTCCTTCCAAATCAAAAGGGTTCATGCTCCACTTGTTGTGCTCACTTTGGTAGAAAGGAATCTCACATCATTAACTGGACTTCATTGATACCCTCTGCTTGTTCTCCCACTTCTTGCGGGGATTCATTTACGACACCTTGTAATTAAAATATCTTTGCTGGTAGTCATTCCTTGTCTGCTCCTTTATAATTGACACTTGAAGACAAATAGGCAGGCATGTGTCTGGTGCAGGCGTTGAATTTGGTGGAGCAGCTAGAAGGAGTTGGTGCTTTGAAACCCACTGGTTGATTAATGCACATTTGTGAGAGATCCCTCTTCTTACTCCCCACCTAATTATTCCATTCCCCCTCTGTTATATTATTCCATTCCCTCGGACAAACACAACAAAAATCATGACTCGTTCAGTTGAAGGCGAAAGAGAATTTACCCCAGAGATAGACATGGACTTGGAGGAAGATCTGTTTGAAAATGATCTGGAAGTTGTTAATTGTATGCCACCATCTGATTATTGGGAAAGTTAACGCACTTTTTCCAACCGAAATAATGCACTTCTTGCCTATTTCCTATTGCCCTTTGCAGATCTCTGTAGCGCTGTTCCTATGTATTTTGAGGCACAACTAGTATTTTTCTGATCACAGAACCCATGACTATGGGGCTGTGCCTCAAGCTGCCTTTCAGTGGCGCCCTTTTGTACTTGCATTCAAGAGAATGAAAGGGCACCCTTGTCTATGCCCCGGTGTTGTGCTACAAGTTACTAGTCTTTCGTTTAATTTCGTCAATTTTTAGTTCTTTTAGGGCCAGTGCGGATTTACTTGTATGCACAGCTCGACGATCTATTTACCGATGGCCTCGTTTAATTGTATAACGATAAATGACTAAAATCTTGTAAATGCATATGCTCATATCTACTCGCGTGTCCCTGGAAGGTTTTTGGATGGAATGCGATATTGCAGTTTGGATGCATCCATCTAGCGATCTAGATGAGATATGGGTTAATTGCCGCCATCGTTTCTTTGAAAATTTTGAGTGCTAAACATACAATTGAGACGCTAAAGAGGTTGGTAATGCTAATCGACGTTTCAGATCCGATTGTGAGTAATATGTAATCAAGACTGACGTGGCGCCCTATGAGGTCACTTCGACCATTCACTTGTAACATGGAATCCAATCCTTCAAGGCATGCAATGTTGTTCTGTTCATTCCTAGGAGTCATCGAGAATCAACATATTTATCAAACACTCTTAATCAATTTAAAAGTCACTTTCACATATTTACTTCAGATTATATAATATTATTTAAAAAAAGAATTAACCTACATGCAACTTCCCCAATTTTGACTCATACTTGGATAATATCTTCGGCTTTTTATTTGTTTTGAAAAATCTACAAGCTTTTGTACTTATAACTTCTCTACTCCTAATTTATTCATCTTTTTTAAAATACAACACGATAGGAGATTTATTTGCCGGTGACATAAAAATTTATGAAAGCCTTTTCCATAAAACTCAAAGCATTGTGTTCAATAATTTACCATATACTGTTGACCAAATAATTGACAGTAAGGAAAGAGCTGTTTGGGTAAAATTTTAGGGTGAAATTACACAAAAGGTCTTAAAGAGCATAAAATACTACAAAAAAAATCTCTGGAAATCAAGAGATTAACGTGAAGTCAAATGAGACTTGATGTATATTATTTGTAAAAGCGAAAATATCAAATTATTCTCCTTTGAAAGTCGGCCACAATGAAGATTTTCCGAGAGGTATCCTCAGTCTGATGCAAGTTTACCCCTGCAGACTCAAAAGTTTACCCTAATGAACTCAAAATTATGTTTTGACAACTGAAGTACTTTAAATGACAATTTAAGCATCACCAACGACAAGTTAGTGGGGCATCAACAATGACATTAAATCTGTGTTGATAAATTAATTGACAATTTTAATAATTTTGGCTGTATAATTGACAAAATGTGAGTTGAAAACAATAAATCTGTAATGACAATTGAAATATCTTAAATGATTGATTGGACACCGCTAATGACAAGTTAGTATAACACCACCAATGGTATTTAAGGTGCGACTAACTTGTCCTTTGTGATTATCGAGTTATCATTTAAGGTGCTTCAGTTGTCAATATAGATTTAATGTTTTCAATTCATATTTTGTCAGTTGTATAACTAAAATCATTAAAATTATTAATTAATTTATCTATACAGTTTTAATTATGTGTAACCAAAATCTTTTGAGGACAAATATTCATGTGGTCATATTTTAACATGATTAGTTATACACTATTGAAGATTTTTTATGTTAGCTTGTGTCATTGTTCTGTTAATTGGGGTTACAAGCCTTTTTGATTACATCTTGGGTAGTTTAGATTCATATTCATCCATAGTATAGGCCTTCAATTTTCATATTTTACATTTTGCACATCAGAACTCTGTTACTTATCATTTGTAGTACTTAATTTGTAATATAATATACTTCAATTATCAATACAGATTCTTGAGTTTGTTTGGATGGATTTTTAAGTTCATTTGGGCAAACTCCCAGCTGAAGGCACTTTAATTTTTTCGTTTTTATATATACCTTAACTCTCGTGGAACTCCAAGTTAATTTCTTAATTTTTATGAACAACTTTTTTTTTTGCTCTTTGAAACACATGTAATTTCCCCAAATTTTGGTTTTCCTTTAGTTAAATTTTGTGACCGTGCCAATCTTTAGAAACGGATCTTCAAAAGGTAAGTCAAACATTTCATTGAAGCGAGACATGTATTCCATGAGAAATACACGGACAGAAACAGATACCCTAGAGCGGTACGGCCAACATTCAACCGAAAGGCGAACGGACCTATCCTGTAAGGGGACCGACGTGACATGGCTTGGCCTGGTATGCACAATGAAACGACGCAGTACTATAGCCATGGACAATAAACCATACAGATACAATACATTACAATTTATTCATTAGATGGATGGATCTAGCGCCTTCTGGAAGCAGTTTCCCTCTGTGCGTTGAAGTAAACAGCAGCAACAGGGAGGCCAAGATTGTTCTGTGCAGCGAAATGGCGAGTGTTGAAGTGATCCCTCGAAGAAGACGAAGACACAGAAGGTGCCTTCACACACTGCCTCCGGTTTTGCTTGAACAGCACAAACACGTACCTATGTATCCCTATGTTTGGCCTTGGCATCTCATAGCTCACCACCTCTTTTCCTGTACTCGTTCATTTCCAAAAGAGAACACAAGAAGTTAAGATGAGTCAGGTCATAATGCGCATGTATGTTCTGGATCGAGCAAAACGGTGAGTGAATGAATCTATACCGAATGTGGCGTCTGTTGTGCCTGGAATATCTGTCACCATCCTGCAAAAAATCACGCATGTTTTCAATGTCATTCGAATCCTCCCAAAACCGTCCCTTTACCACTCACCGTATTGACTAACTAG
This sequence comes from Vachellia pachyceras, assembly GCA_025593235.1. Lineage (NCBI taxonomy): Eukaryota > Viridiplantae > Streptophyta > Magnoliopsida > Fabales > Fabaceae > Vachellia > Vachellia pachyceras. Next base: position 667 of record JANTPZ010140731.1, on the reverse strand, counting down.
TTTACTATTCCTGTCTTTTCCCCTCAATATTGCATTGCTCTGAGCTGGTTTGCTTGTGACATTTAGTTTCAGGGGTCTATATATGTACCTTCTTCGTGTGCTACAGAGTCATGATTTGACTTATTGTGTTGCATCTGCATATTAAGGCCTGTGTCTGTGTGTTCCCCGACTCAAAGGCACGTGCTCCCTCGCTTGCTTTCTTCCATAAGCTTATACATGCATGCTTACACACACGCAGCTAAATATTCGGAATAATTACAGGGAGGTAAATATGATCTTAGGTCCTATTTAACGTGCGAATCATTACTATATATGTACATCACTTTTCAGTTTCACTTGTACATTAAAGAAATCCTTGGAAAAATGGATATGTGTAAAGTTATATGTGCACAGCAGTTTTGAAAATGGCTCCCCATCTAAACGTATCCAGTCCTAATTGATGCCTATACCATCCTTTGGTTTGAAGGGTTTAAATTTTCCCGAGTATTTAGAGTTTGGTTTGAAGGTAAATCTATAATTTAATGAAACCAAAACAACCATATTAATTAGTTTATATTGGTTTCACCCATTGGTTGGTAATAAATCAAAATACCAATACTGACAAAAAAACATTTAATTCTAAACTATAGCATTCATACGTTTCTGTATGTGACTCACGGATTTATGA
>JANTPZ010140729.1:0-10286 GCA_025593235.1 Vachellia pachyceras | reverse complement strand
TGGGGTGAGGGAAATAAAAAGGATATAATAGGTGCAATTATAGCCTTTCATGTGGCTTGGTTTGAATTTGCATGGCTACACTTGAAGGTCGAAGTGGGGATGATCTAGTTTGTATTGGTAGGAAATTGTGGTTCTTCGACTGTACTCTGCACAAATCCTCAATTTAGCTGCTTTTGAGCATCTTGTTCCATTTATGGAAAAAAAAAAACTTGCATATCAATAGTACGTTATATGGATCCTTGGATGCTTTGAACCACACTTATTTTGCATCTCAAACACACTTATTTAGCCAGGCAAGAGGGAATTTAATTCTCCCATTTTATTCAAACTGTGATTAATATACCACACATTATACTTAGATAATTATGGATAATTAATTTGTATATATTTTAAGTTAGTTATTTTTAACAAATGTTTGTTATTTCTTATTAATTACTATTTTTAATTATGTGCATTGTAACTGCCTTAATATGAATCACTTGCTAGTTGTAATTAATAAGAACATTTTGAGAAGAAATTATAAATTTGAAAAACTAAATGAATTGATATCTTATATTTAGAATTGAACTAAATCTCTTATCTAGATCTTGCAAAAATAAAAATGAAAAACATAAAGCACAAATATATATATATATATAAGTACTATGATCACGGAGGATGAGTTAACAGTAAAAATACGTAAAATTACATCACAGTAATTGTTGCCGAATACACCCATTGATTGTTGCTAAATATGTGATGAAAACTGTCTCGTTTTAAAAAAAAATTGTTAAACATGTGTTTAGGTTCTCAATAATCATTGTCAAATATACCCATTGATCACTTTGCCTAATATCACGAGTGTCATATGTCAAAGTCCCACATCGGAGAGGCTCGGGAGGGTGCTGGGCTATATAAACGGGCGCACTGCACGCCCCCATGAGACGTCTTTTGGGGGGAGAGAGTAATGGCCCCGTGACAAGTAGTATCAAAGCCAGCCCTGAGCCTTCGGTCTCTGGTGGACCCTCCGGACGTCGGCGAGGTTGCCGGTGGGCCTCACGGTGAGGTCGCTCGCGGATTGGCTGGGGGAGAATATCAAAATCCCACATCGGAAAGGCTCGGGAGGGTGCTGGGCTATATAAGCGGACGCGCTGCACACCCCCATGAGACGTCTTTTGGAGGAGAGAGTAATGACCTCGTGACACATAGCACACTAGCTTTAACACTTGAGGCCGAAGGTTGTGCTGTTTATGCCAACTTTATATGGCCCTCTGTTTATTCTAAAATGGCCATGGTATTGCTCTCTTTTTAACATTTCCCGAGCTGATATTAGAAACAAAAAAAACTTTTGCATAACATTATTAACACCATATAACTTTTTAGAACAAAATTGGATTTAGGGAAAAAAATAACCAATGATCCGGTTGCCTAAGCTATACGAAAGAAAGAAAAATATTATCATTTTCAATTTTCAACTTAAAAATTAATTATTTTTAATTAAAAACTAATTAAAAAATATATTTATCATTTTTAAAAATAATTTATTTCATTTATAAATGATATATAATATAATGATACATATAAATATTTTATAATACATATTATAATTAAATAATTTATGTAACTATTTTAATATTTTAAAAAATTAGGAGGTAGTATAAAAAATAAAAAAAATACCCTTTTGAATGAAATCGTTCCTCCCTCGCGTGTCAAACAGCCCCACCGCAGGAAATCCCCACTCTTCCATCTCCCACGCTGAAGTTTCCGTCAATCAAATGGGCCGTTTGTGAATGTTATAGAGCTCGGAAATACTCAGCGATGGAAACTTCTTATCCAACAACATCCTCTTCCTCGCGAACCAGCGATTCCGAACCCCAGAGCTCGAGCTGGACTTCATCCCCATTGCCACCATCGGTGTTCAGACTATGGAGACCAGCTGCGCAGCGAAATCTCAGGAACCAATGGTCCAAATTAGCATCTTTTAGGAACCAATGGTCCTCTCTTACTTCTTCCGGAAGATCTCATGCTACTTCTCTTGTCAACTCTTTTCTATCCCAAAGGTAATCTATAAGTAAGTTCTATTCTTCTTATTTTGGTAAAACTCAGTTTCGCATTAGAAACTAGGAAAAATGTGACTCTATAGCTGAGTATTATGAAATCTTGTCTATTGTATAATGTATAGATTTGTTTCGGTTATGACTAGCATGAATCACACTTAAAACTCTTTTAAAAGAGCGGGAGAGAAGAAGTTTTATTCACTGCGATTTAAAGGTGCTTGTAGTTATGCTTTTGTTTCATAATTGATGTAGGTACATTCCTAATATGGACTTGGGTGTTCTAAGCGATATGCCTGATATAAGAAAGAGAGCTTGTTTCAAACTATCGAAGCAGCAGGTAGTTCTTGTTTATATGGATTTGGTAAATCTTGCTGGAGCAATTTGAACTTATATTAACTTGTATTGGAGGTAGTTGTAACTAGGACACTGACACCAGTCAAAGCAATCTTTTTGATTTTGGGTTATGTTTTTATAATATCATGTTCTTTAATGACTACATCTTACAAGAATTAATCATTATTTGTTTTTGGTGAATTCTTCCAGTATGCTAGATTATGCCTCACTATTTGTGTCTGTTTCAGGAATTTTTGAGGAGCCAGCTATTATCCACGTATAAGGACATGGTACATTTTGTATCCCTTTGTAATCATTGTCACTATGCATTTGCACAGAAATATGACGAACAAACATTGTACACAGGTTATTGATCATGATGTTACTGGATGGTTTATTATGGTGATCATGCACCAGATGTTACTGAATTGATTTATTGCTCATTTTTTTATTCTTCATCCAATTTTCAGGTGGCCTTAGTTAGTGACATTATCAATACTACCAGGTCGATGAGATGTTTCTTTAAAGGAGCAAATAATAGTCCACTGTTACAGTTTTCTTGTTTTTCTGAAGACGAGCGATTCTGGAGATGGTGGTGGTGTCCCTGTATTTTCATTTTTATCAATCGCTTCTCATGGTATGACTTTATGATCCCTCGTGAAGGGATGGAGGGAGGGAGTTTCTCAAGCTATAGGCTTGCTTTAAGCAAGTTATCAATTCTTAATGTTCTATGCAATTATACATAGTTAGGCTACCAATTCTGAGGTCAAGTTTCAGTTGATCCATAGTTACATGAGAAACTGGAGTTTAATTGATAGAATATGTTTGTTGAGCTTATAAATTAATATCATGTCGTCCTTACTTCCATCCAACAAGACGTGGAGGAAAATATAGGGCAATATACTCCCCGACCCCTTAATTTAAGATCAACTTTGCAGTTCAATTTCTTCATTAAAGTGGATATATGTTGAGGGCCGGACGAGTATTATGTAATATTTTATTTGTGCAATTTACTAATTATAAAAGTTACGAATCTTGAAATTTCTCAGAGAAATTGGCTGAGGAGCTTGCCCAAATGTTTAGCTGGGAGCTGTGTCTGAAGGTGAGCTCAGCAACTTGTCTTGCGATTTTTTCTCATTTGATATATTTCTGACTGTCTTCTTTGCTTTGGTGAACTTATTTTAAATGGGCAGAGATTTCTTATTATTGAGTTCTTGTCCATTGGTCATGACAACATCTCACAAGGCAACCAACTAAATTGGTCAGATGAGCTTTATGATGGTGAATTCAGCCACTTGCAGAACTGCAATCTTTGCTGTGAGGAGACCTGTGGGCCAGTCCCTCCAAGACTGATAGATGGGAAATCTGACATGGAAGCTCTAAAATTTAACAACCAACCCAAGGTTGAGGTTTTGCAGGTATTTATTTGTTATATAGATCTATAACAATTAGTTGGTGTTTTCTTTTTGGTCATCCTCCTAGAAAAGCACTTTCTACATCAAAACCTTGGTTTTCATACAAACTATCCAAACAACACCGGCTAAAAACCGAAAATAGATTAATGAGAGTAATGCATTAAAAAAAAAAGATTAATGAGAGGATGAGACAGAACCATGACTTGAAGAGGGCAGCAAAACCATGGTATGGAAGAAGCTACCCTGATTAGCTCTTTGAAAATCTAATATTTCAATCATATTTTTCCCAAATCTATTCTCCAAAAGCTAATCTAAAGTCTAAAGCACTAGTAATATTGTTGGTAAGACATGATTATTGGGGTATGCCATAATTCTTCTCCCCACCTATATTGGCTCTAGAAAATGTGGAAGTGGGAAAGAAGCCGTTCCATATTTTGTGCTGTGAACAAAACAGCCATTTCATTTTTCATCCTTGTCATCTTTCTCAGTATGAAAAGGTAATGAAAATGTGAGGCGTAGCAAGCATCTACATTGAAGTTTAAAACTAATATATTGTCTTGTTTCTGTGATGAGGTTCTTTGAGTTTTTGCAGGTTTATTTGACGACATGGCTTGCAGAAGTGAACATAGACACTAACAGGTACGAAGGCTGAAAATGCATGGCATGAATGAATGTAAATAAAATATACTCATCGATGTAAGTACGTTTGAAATCTAAATTAATCGTTGGGTCCACAGGGTGGACGAGATATTTGGTGTTGTTGGGGAGGAAATGCATGTTAACATATTCTGAACTGAGAAGTCTCCACTACTGTCATTAGAAGCACATCTGGCGGGTCAAACAGGAAAAGTTAGCTAACAGTGTGCAAAAGCCTGTGGAATATTTCCCAGCACACCACTGTATGGCAAGGCTGGAATGAAGTGGGGAAAAAGCAGACTGGAAAATTTGTCCTGAGGTAACCCAGAATATTATACGAGAGAATGTCATTGATGATCCCCAGAAGCAAGATAAGATAATAGCATTTTGGACCCAAAATTCTTCTGCAAGCCTGCTGGAATGAAGTGAAAATTTGTTTTCGAGGTCAAACGTTGAAAAGACACTTGCTATGGGTAAGGACTAATTGTAGCATATGAGGACGAGAGATTGACTTGTCAGAATTCAAACATGTGCTTGAGAATTGTTTCAAGTTTTTAGAGTCAACTCGGAGTTTTAGAGTAAATACAATATTGATAAACATGTACTTTAAATTATATATTTATCTTCTTTAAACTTCCAAACAAAAATCAATTAGCTCTTATAATAAAGATCATAGGTGGTATTAAGCTGTCAAAATTTGAATACATTGTTGTCAATTGCAGAACTTTCATTTATTATCTTTTTAATCGTAAAAATTTTTTCAAGAAACCCTAGGGTGGCTTTTGGTGTAGAAACTACGAACAAGCACCTCGTTTCTTGGCCATGTCTCTTGACCATATTGCAACTAAGGAAGAGTTATCTGATCTTTCAACAGATTCATGCGGTCAACTTCGGACGATTGAGAAGGAACAATATCAGTGAAGCATATCAAGAAGAGGTGATGACCACCCAAGAAGAGATAAAGAGGCGATGAATAAAGCTTATTAAATATCAAACAAATGAGTAACAAAATGAGCAAGTGCAACAAGATTTCTCCAGTGATGTGTCACTTGGGGGAGACACTATAACAATCGTGAAGAAACATTGAGGTGCCATTTATCTTGGTTTATCTCAAGAGAGAGGCTTAGGTGTCCCTTTGCTCTTCAACTTCATTAACCCAATAAACAGGAAAACACTGTTTTCCCCTGGTTATTACATCTTCATTGCAAAGCATATAATATAATACATTCAAAATACTAATTTATTGATCTTTTTTTTTTAATTTCTACAATTTAATCGCGCACACAAGCATGTCAACATCCGAAATCCGTCCAAGCTTCAGACCTCACCGAAATTTAGTGGGTGACTCTGCCATTGGTACAGCTTGTGGTTGACATTTGCTCATCTGTTTGACATATAAATGAAGAAAACATACTTTACATACAAGAGAAGCTCTCCAGAGTCTCTTGATTACTTGCAGTCCGGTACTAAATTACAAGGCATCCATGCCGCAAGAAGAATTTTGTCTGGCTCTCACTGGCACGAAAACTAGGAGGAGCCATTATTTTTCTCAATGAAGATCTTGAACATACCATCCAAGGAATAATATCAGCACACACTTTATTACAGTGCTTCAAATTTATCTCTCTCAATCTACTGCATTTTTCTACCACGTACCTCACTCCATTTGATGTCACATTAAAGCAATTCTGCAACTCCAAACGTATTAGCCCACAACAAGTCTTTGAAACTATTGAAAGGGCTTCATCATCAATCCTTGTTCGCGACACGTTCATCACCTCCAGTTTGGGTAATTCAAACCCTATCTCAAATCCAGTCACTGCTGCACAGTCTACTATGCTCAGATGCGTAATCTCATGGCAGTTCCTTAAAGCTTCAGATACACCTTTTGTGATATTCCAACAAGTGTTTATGTCAAGAAGCTCCAAATTGGGACACCTGGAAACAAACCTTTTGACATCTTCGTCCTTCAAGTTAAAGTTGCTACCCAAATACAGAGTCTTCACTAGAGGGTGGACGACAAAATCACCCAAACAATCTTCTTGTAGGCCCTCTATCCCAAGAGCCGTCCTCTCCATTCTGATCTCACTAAGCAAAGGACAGTTTCTTGTGAGAGTTAGAAATGTTGAATTGGTCAGCTTTGAAGAAAAACTTAGGTTTATGAAGGTCACATTACGAAGAAACAAAGATAACTCCCTCATATCTTGATCTGTGAGTTTGGCATTCTGAAGATCCAAGTATCGAACGGATTGACACTTTGCCAACAAGCAAGAGATTCCAGCAAATGTATAGTCGGAACATTTCCTGAGGATAAACTTACTCAATGGAAGATCCGCATCTGCCATTGAACAGAGCAACTCATCCGATACAGAGACATCTAAAAATTCAAAAGCAGTTAGACTTTTCAATATCCGCAGTGAATCAATAAAATTTGGAATGATGGGTACATGCATATCCTTGACATTACTGAGGGAGATGGAAATCAGATACGGTCTCCTGAGAATTGCAGAAGCAATGCCCACTTGAGATATGAAGCTGCAATCTTCAAGTGCGACCTCTCTCAGAAACTCACAGTTCGCGAACAGAGAATGAAGAGAGACATCTGTGATGAAACAATTACCAATTCTAATCCTGCGTAGGTTCCTCAGCCTCGTAGTCAACGCCATGAACCCAGAATCAGATACGGTAAATTTGGGATCGAATTCGGGAAAACCAATGTCGAGCTCTTCAAGAAGCGGGAAGGAATCACCTATGACAACTAGATCGCTATCCTGAAGGTCTCCAATACCGGAACAGATCAAAACCCTCAGATCATTTCTCATCTTCGAACCCAATTTTTGCAGTCCATCGACAGGAAGAAATTTCCGATTGGAGATATTGAGGCAATCGAGGGCCAACCGAGATTTTGAAATCTGGGCGAGCACGGGATTGAGATCGCGAGTGAAGTTACTGAGATCGATGACCTTAAGAGCGGGGAATCTGACGAAAAGGCGAGTAAGGAAGGGAATGGAAGAGTCGTAGATAGTAAGAGAGGAGTGAAGGTGCCTGGTGATGGAGTAGAATCCTTTGCAAACCAAAGAAACAGAATCATAGTCACGGCGGTGGTTGAGCGATCGCAGGATCAATTCCCAGCATTCCGGAGGCAATTCTGCCCATTCAAATGACATCTTCGCGAAAGCAAGAGGATCAATCTCGGAGAAGTTCAATTCTGAAAATTGAAGGCCAAGGAGGGAAAAAGAGTAAAAGACCCGTCACACTCTCAAGAGATATCCAACTTTTTGAAATAGGATACCACTATCGGATTAGGACGTACGTGAAATTTAAAATTTTTTAATCATAAATACGGATCTGTCAAATGTGTTTAGATCGAGGAGATGAAAGCGTACCTTTTACGTTTCGAGATTGTCTCTTCCTATGCATCTGGATCTCTTCAGACTCCACAACCTTCCGCGCTCTTACTTCCAATCACGAGGAGCCGATGTTCTTTCAATCGCCTCCCTCTACTGGTATCCACGCGAACAGTCTCTAGCAATAGCAGCGTGCTAGCGTCTCTTTGTTTCACTCTCTCTTTCTAGGGTTTCGTGGCTCAAAAGGGAATTTATATTCAGAATAGGATGCCTCTTCTGTTCACGAGTACTTATATTTATAAAGCTCATAGAGTGCATCATAATCAAGGATTAATATTTTATTAATATTGAAAAATTCAAATTTTAATTTCAAAAGGATATTCCAAATCTAATCTTGAAATTCGGATTTCAAAAGATATTCTAGATCTAATCTTGAAATTCGAAATTTGAAATTCAAAATGTGAAATTCGAATTTTGCAATCTTAATTTGGATTAAATTGATATGATCAAATCATATCCATTTAATTAATTCAAATAATGAGCCAACAGATTTAATTTATCTTTACAAATTAAATTGATGCTAGTTATTTAATTTATCAAATAAATTAAACTAACACACAAATATTATTTATATAATATTGTGCAATTTCGAATTTCAACATATATACATATATATTTAAAATTCGAATAAACCCTAGAAATAAAGCTTATGTTGGCTGTTATTGCGTGCGACCCTATAGGCTCATATAAAGTTGACAGTGGGCTAATCTCACCATAAGCCCACCAGTCGCAAACGGTCTCTAGCAAGACATTACGATTACCCAAATCATACAGAGATCGTTAACACGACGTAACCTTTTATGCAATCACATCACGTCCCTTTTGTCACGTGATATCTCGATCAAGGTTGATGCATGAATGACGTCATCCTCCTATTCCCGACCATTACTTTCTCGATCCCTGAGTTGTCTGATCAAAGAAACGAAAATTCCTTTTCGTTACGGTATGGTAATACATTTCTCAGACTCATTTATCGAGGGGCCCAGTAATATCTTTCAACTAATATGAGGGACAAATCCCATCTTAATCACTCACATTCCTCCACATGAAAACCCTTAAACCCGATTATAGCCTTTATTATCACCCGGTCAAAGGTGACTTTTAACTAGGTCAAAGCTTAGTGACTTTCATGCAGGAATTCATGATGATCTCAGGTCAAAGGGCATTGTGACGTGATTACATATGAGATAAGCTAATGACTTAATCTATGCAGCTTTCTCATAGCGGGTCGGTCCAGCACCTTGTACTCTTACAAGTGCCTATGACTTTGACCCATATCTCCATATCTTATCAAAGTCATACTGGTCTTACTTTATCTTTGTTCCCACATAGATAACCGACCAGGGACATTTAGAACAATATTTATAATTTGCCCATGGATGCAATTATCATAATAAACATGCAAAAGTTATGATAATTAAATGGAGAAAATACATTAAAATAAATAATGTGTGAAATACAATGATTGGCCCATAGGGCACAATTTCCAACACCTCCCACTTGCACTAGGTACAATCATTGATTTGCATAATTTCCATTGTCCTAACATGACCTTCATGTTTAGCTTGTGCAAGCAGTTTGTTAAGAGGATCAGCAACATTATCTTCTCCAGATACTTTACATATTTTGATATCACCTCTATTATCAATTACTATGATAAAGTGAAATAGCCTGAGTATACGCTTGCCTGTGCAATGGCACCATTATTGTCACAGAACAAATATTTTGGATTTGAGATGGTGGTCCCTAGTTCTGTAATGAACTATCTTATCCAAACGGCTTCTTTAGCTGCATCTGATGCTGTTATATACTCGGCTTCTACTGTAGAATCAGCTACTGTACTTTGCTTAGACTCTTCCAGCTTATTGCGTCACCATTCAACAGGAATACGAATCTTGACTGTAATCTAGAGTCATCTTGATCAGTTTGAAAACTTGCATCTGTGTAACCAATTACACAAAGCTCATCATCCAAACCACCATATACCAAGAATAAGTCCTTAGTCCTTCTCAAGTACTTAAGGATATTCTTAACAGTAGTCCAATGACCCTCACCTGGATCTTGCCGGTACCTACTAGTCATACTCAAGGCGAATGAGACATCCGGTCGAGTACATATCATGGCATACATGATCGATCCAATAGTCGAGGCATATGGAATCTTAGTCATGCGATCTCTCTGATCCGGTGTTTTTGGACATAGATCCTTTGAGAGAAGGGTGCCATGAGACATGGGTATATACCCTCTCTTCGAATCTTGCATACTAAACCTATGTAGTATTTTGTCTATATATTTACTCTAACTTAAGCCTATAAGCCTCTTGGATCTATTGTGGCTTTGCCCAAGTCTTTCATTGAAAATGATTTTCCTAACCAAGACTTGACACTTTGCAAGGTAGGAATGTCATTTCCAATGAATAGGATGTCATCAACATAAAGCACCAGGAATACAACTGTGCT
>JANTPZ010140725.1:1040-19140 GCA_025593235.1 Vachellia pachyceras | reverse complement strand
AAGGAAGGTTTTGGATTAAGATGGATTGTAGATAATAATGAAGAGTGCAACAAGTGTGTGAATTCTGGTGGGCAGTGCGGGTATAGTGATCAGAACTTCACATGTTTCTGCAGCAACGGGCTTCAAGGAACTACGTGTTCTTTAGGTATGTTGATCTCTCTCATATGTTCATGTATGTAAATTATTGGCCCTACACAGTGGACTGAGCATTCGGTCTTTCAGTTAAAACTGGAAAAACCGAATAGCATGACTTTTCAACATCAAACCAAAACCAAAGTCTGAATTGGGCTCGGTTAAGTTTTCGACAAAAATGGATCATCTGAAAACTGTTAGCTATATCAGAGGTTGCATGCATCAAGTTTGTCTTTCTGTAAGAATAATTTAAAGTGATCATCAATTTGATAGGATTCACCAAAACATTATACATCTGTAGTTCTTTTATCCATTAGTCGACCTGGTAGACTTTTCTTAATATTCTAATGGTATGAACCTATACATACGGGTCATGAAGAAAAAGCTAGAGAGAAACTTGCTTGAACCCACCAGTTAAATTAATAAGTTAATTAGTGGATGTTGTTAATTCTTCCTGAAGGATTTTGGGCGTACATATAAACCAATTGAGTGATACTTTCACAGATACCCACACGTGTTGAGGATTACAAGGGTGGATCTAAAACACAATACATAGTAAATACACACAAAGAAAAGGAGAGAAAGGGTTTTACTGTCAGAAGGAGAGTGAGTTTCTATGCGTGAATTGTGTTGCGGTTGAGGGAAAAACTCCCTTTTAATAATAGCAACCGCCCACTTGATAAAACTGTTCTCGGTGGATTTCAAATTCAATCTTTTTGGAAAAATCACCACTTCCTTTCCTCAACAATTCCTATTTATGCATCTGTCATAATACATGGATTTTGGGCCTAATCCATTAATAGTAGCTCATATTCCAACACTTCCAAAATGGTTTGCTCCATCCGATCTTTGTCATTTAAATTAAAACCTTCGGGATGAAGAAGACTTGAGTTAGTAATCTTGACAAAACAACATAAGATATGTTAATTATTTCTCAAGCTGATGTGACGCAACATATCTGAATATTTCCCAAACTTGCAGCCCCTATCATCTAGAGGGGTTCAAATTTATTGAAGGCGCTTGTGACATGCATGTTTGACTTTGAGGGCAGTGCATGAGTCCTTTGGTTATCGACAAGTCAAGTCGAGGTGGAGGTGGAACATTAATGGAGAGCTTTGGTGGGCTTTAGATGTCAAGTGGGACCCCCAAAGCCTTACTTTGTTTTATTCCCCATACAAGTCACATTTAAGGATAATTCTTTCATCTACTAATACAACATGATGCTATTAACAAGTTACTGTCAACGTATTTTATACATATTAAAAAAATCTTAAATTATATTAACTCTATCATAAAATTTAACAATTGTCCAACTTAATCCCTATGAATATATATTATAATACATGAGAGTAAAGTTAACGCATAATAAATGAAGAGTTAAATTGTACATTCACATGAAACTTTTGATAAAGTATCTTATAAATATGATTAAATTAAATATTCTCTCTGCCCTATAAATAAAAATAAAGGAGTAGCCACTTTGAGAATAATTAATGCTGACTAAAATTAATATTTAAATATTGTTATTGTATTTTTCTCTTTCTTTCAAAACCTCATTAATGCATCTAAAAGTGAATTTTTTATTTACAACGGATTTAATAAGTTAACCACTCTTTTAGTTTTAAAGCAGTAGTTGAATTTGGAAGTGACTTGCTCCCGTTGATTCTTAATTATTATAAGGCACCGTATATAATATTTTTCCTTGGTCCTTTTTATATGGCATTTAGTGTTCAAGGAATATTAAATATTTTTTTGTGCATGCCCATATCTATTGACAAATAAGGGTAATCTTAGAAAGCATTTAAATTTTACTACAGATTTAATATTTTTAACTGTTTTCGTTGAAATGTGTGAAATAGTTAGTTGTAATTCATATTTGGGACCTGGTGAGAGTATTTTAGAGCAAAGGGAGCAAGTATTTAACAGGCCTGCAATTTTCAGGACTCGAACTTTGAGAGTTTGATTAAGCTGGTACAATGTCCTGCCAACTGAAACAAGCCCTTGATGGTTTATTGCCATATTTATTCACATGCTAACACATACAAATAATCAATATTACAGCGTAGTTGTTCTCCTTATAGAGAGAGAGAGAGTTGGGCTTTAATAGCGGCGAATTGAGATCCAAACACACATTAGACTAATACTAACTCAAAATGCTTGTTTTAGCCTTTCTTGCTTTAGGCATATGTATACTTAATGATTTACCATATGCACTTTGTGCTGCACAATGACTTGTCAAGAACAAAGTTTCATTAATTTCTATCAAATCCAACTCCTTGACGGCTTCACTTCTTCTGCTGACTAAATGTTTCATGCTGATAATTGAGACTATCAGATCATGGTCCACATCTTTCTCTTATATCTTCATCAGAATATTTAGGAATTCGACTATTATAGATGTGACTTCCCATTTTACAATAAGGAACCCCAGGATTACTGTTCTTTGTTTCCTGTTCATATTTGAATCAGAGGCTATATATAACCTGTTATTATTTTTGTGCTCTTATATGATGCCAGTTTTCACGCCTCCACCTGATATGAATAATGCAGGTGAAAGCTCTAGCAATAAAGTTGCCGTAGGTAATTAACCTCTATTCTGTTAATCGATCAACTAAATTTTGATGAAGATTCAGAGTTATGAAACAAAAAGTAATCTCTTTTCTTGCCTAATGCTCAGGTGTTGGTGTTGGAGTTGCAGTCTTTTGTGGCGTTGTTATTATATGTTTGTTGATCTTAGTCATGAAACGAAGAAGGAGAAGAAAAGTTGAACAGTTGAAAAGCAATAAGAACCTCTTGTCGCCATCATTAAGCAATATTAATGACGATGTACCGCCAAGCTCTAATAATACAACTAGTATGGCCCAAACTGCTCCTCCTAACCCTACCTCCAAGTTTGATTCTGTGCAGAAGAGTTATTACTTTGGAGTTCAAGTTTTTAGCTATGCTGAACTCGAAGAAGCTACCAAAAATTTTGACCCTTCCATGGAACTTGGTGATGGAGGCTTTGGAACTGTTTATTATGGTAACAAGAACATCATTTCTCTAACATATACATTTAGTAAAAATTATTTCTTTTTCTTCTTACAGTTTAACTCGATTATAACTCAATTCATTATCTTTAATTTAATGCAAATCAATGCATATGGTTTGGATTCAATTTTAACTCAATCTCTAAATTCTGAATTGATGCAACTCATTCCCAATAATTTAACCATATAAGCTATTTATATCTATTGAAAATAAAATTATTTCATGAAACTTATAGTCTAATGTTATGAATGATTAAACCATATCAACGGAGTTGTAATAAATCAAAATTCAGGATTAAGTCAGCCAAAGAATTGGGTGGTACAATCAAAGGTTAAAGACAAAGTTCTAAGGATCAAGTTAGCACTACAGGAATAAAAAAAGATTAATTTTTTCTCATTATCATGCAATTTATTAGGGTTTTAGTTCTCTCCGAGTGAAATATAACATGTCCAAGAGAGAAGCTTGATCCTATAATTTAAGGCATGCCATTAATTAACACTGGCTATCTTCTGATTTCTTATCAGGAACCCTAAAAGACGGACGTGTAGTTGCAGTAAAACGCCATTATGAAAGCAATGCAAAACGTGTGGATCAGTACATGAACGAAGTGGAGATTGTAGCTCGCTTACGACACGACAACCTCGTGGCTCTTTATGGATGCACATCCAGACACAGTCGAGAACTCATCCTTGTCTACGAGTACATTCCTAATGGAACAGTCGCCGACCACCTCCATGGAAAACGATCTCGGTCATCTTTGCTTTCTTGGTCTATACGGATGAACATCGCAGTAGAAACAGCTGAAGCACTAGCTTTCCTTCACAGATCAGATGTCATTCACCGTGACATCAAAACCAACAACATTCTCCTTGACAACGATTTTCGAGTTAAGGTTGCTGATTTTGGTCTATCACGATTGTTCCCTACCCAAGTCACACATGTTTCTACTGCTCCACAAGGAACACCTGGTTATGTTGACCCTGTGTATTACCAATGCTATCACCTAACCGATAAGAGTGATGTTTATAGTTTTGGGGTCGTGTTGATTGAGCTCATATCATCGTTACAAGCTGTGGATGTCAAGAGGAGTCACTGTGACATAAACTTGGCCAACATGGCGGTTGATAAGATTCAGAACAATGGAGTGCATGAGTTGGTTGACCCATATTTAGGGTTTAAGACGGACGATGGTGTGAGGAAGATGATTATAGCAGTAGCGGAATTAGCCTTCAGGTGTTTGCAGAAGGAGAGAGACATGAGACCCTCCATGAAAGAGGTGGTTGAGGTGTTGAGAGAGATACAGGGTAAAGAGTATAATAATGTGAAGAGTAATAAAGAAGTGATGATGAAGATTGACAAGGTAGAAGAAATGAAGCTTTTGAAAAATGGTGGGTCCCCCATTTCACCAAACTCGGTTTCTGATAAATGGGTTAGCTTCTCTTCTGCTTCAAGTTCCTCACAGAGTCTGTTACCCCCCTATTCTGTTGGTAAAACATAGATTAGGCAGTAAACTCGGTTCAGAGTTTGACAAACCCTTTTTGTTTACATTCTTAGGAAGCTTATGGTGTTAATAGGTGTGAGTGAAATTATTGATGATTTGGATGACTAGATTTAGATAAGAGACAACCAAAAGATATATATATACAATGCCATGTACATGTATAGAAACCAGGTTTTAATGGCTTAGTGTTTCATTTGGATTATAACTAAATGTGATTGCTGATCACACACAGATACGTATATTTAGTTTGAATGATTTGTCGCGAAGGAACTAGCTTTGGTTGGTATGGCGGTAAGTGGTGAAGGTGTCTCGTTCTTATCAGTATTCAGGATAAGTAGGTTGAACCTGGGAAACGTGCTCGATCTGTATAAAACCCAATCATCATCTTCATCATCATTGTTATTATTCTTGGTTTAAATTTTTTTTTCTCTTACCATCACTTTTCTCGTTCTATTTCTGTTATGAATGTATTGGATCATTTATGAATATCTAAAGAATCCAAAACTAGGAGGAAGTTACTGTTGCTTACCAGGTTTGATATGATTCAGAATTGAATTATCTCTACCCCTGTCCAATTTTGATTTAGACAAGTTTAAAAGGATATAAACATAATATTCATTTTGGATCTTTCGCTTTCAATATTAATGCCGAAAACCCCAAAAAAAATAATATATTACAATTTATACTTTGGTGTAATAAACTAATAATAGACTCTGAACTTTGTCTTTGAGCACCGATACTCCCTGTGTAATAGCATGAAATGGCTATTTATAAAATATAGTAATTATATATAAATAATAAAAATAGTTATAGATTCCAGCTTTGAGAATCGATTTTCTCTCTACTTTTCAAGAAAGATTAGCCTTGTGTCTCCAGGGGTAGGGGAATGCAATTTTATCATAATTTACTCCTAACTAGAATGACTTTTCCTAATTTAATTAATTAATTGTAGTGGGGTAGATAATTAAATACCCAAATCAAATCAAGTATCAAATGTAAAATTTAAGAAAACAGACATCTTAGGTACGAAACCAACAGCTCAAACAACCACCAAAACACAATGATATACTTCCATTCATCATAATATAAAATACTGTTTGTAATACAAAATCTTCTATTTAGCATGGAGGTGCGCATTTTGGATCAAGCTGTTGGTTTTACAAAACTGCGGAATCAGCATATCATTTCCAATTACTTCAACAATCAGATAGCTTAATTCTTGATCTAATTAAACAAGGAAGAATCGTTACAAGGTCTCAAAGAAATTAAAGTAATTACTATAAAGTCTCATAACAAGTAAATAAAATTTAGTTATTAGCTTTAGCACATGAAATAACAAGTTCATGATTCTCAATTGTTATTGGGTGGTTTTTCACGACTATAACATTCATTCCTAAATTCCATTAAAAAAAAGGAAAGAAACCACAAATTCACACACTTTCTTCATAACTACATCTGGTGTTGTTTATTGAACCGTGGTTCAGAATACTTGCAAGGATTATGTGAAATTTTAATATTCATAAACATAAATACATATGTACATTTAAAAAAATATTAAAAAGGAAGTAACTGATGTAAATATGAAACATGAGTCTTATAATTGCATATTTCTTATTGTGAATGCATCATGCATGAATATGAAAAATCGAATTTAGTGTCAATAAGATGATACTTGCAGTCTTGCGGATTAGTTGCTGTGGGAGGTGATGTATGAGTAATAGACTACCAAACTAATCCCTTTCTTCTCCTTAACCTATCAACAAGGTCAGTACTCATCCTAGACTTTTCAGGTTTGTTTGACTTTCTAGACTTCTCGAGGCGACTATCTAAACTGTTTCTTGACACTTCTGGAAGCACTGCACCCAATACAGATGCAGCATCAGAAGTTCGGCTCTCAGGTTCCTTGCTAGCCTTTCCTTGACTATCAGTTTCTACATCCTTGCCACAACCATTAGCCGCAGTTGCTTTAGCCTTAGCTTTAGATTTGGCAATTGTCTGTATAAATTTCTTTAGATGTTTATTGAATTCTGGGTATAGCTCAATATTGCAATGGCCACCGCCTCTTACCCATAAAGGTTCATACTTTACCTTGCAAAGCTCCCAAAGCTTCTTTCCATGGGACCAATGCACAACTTCATCTGCTGTCCCCTGTGCATCTAGCAACACATCACTTCGGAAGTCCAATATGAAGAAAGAAAAAAAGGGGAGGGGGATAAAAAAGGAATCTTGCTACTCTCTCGCGTCCTATATGTAAGTTACAACAAACCAAATCACATGGATCAAAATTAAGGGTGGCACTGTGCAGCAGGCACCCCTCTAGGTGGGGTCTCAAAGGAATAGATATATAAAGCCTTACCTCCACATGTAGAGTAATATTGGTTTAAATTAGTTAAAAGCAATAAATATGTAAAAGATGTAATTTCTTTTTTTAGAAATACACCCTTATTTATGGAGTAAGTGAGAGAGAAGGAGTGGGGGTAATTACTGTATAGACATATATTTAATGGGGGTAAAAATGGAAAGAGCATATTAAAATTTTAGACAAAAAAAAAAGTGTACTTTAATATATAGGGCCAGCATTATTCCAAAGAGTGTAACTTGTATATAGAACCAGAGGGAGTATCTTAAAAGAACACCAGAATATACAAATGCGGATAGAAAGAGTCACTCACATGGATGACCAAAACAGGACAGTTCACCAAGCATACTTTATCAATATTCTGGGTAAAGATAAGAAAAGAAACCGCATTAGTCTCTCATGTGAGGAAGGGAACAGATTAATTCAAATCAGCAATAAAGCTCTTTACCTTGTAAATATCAAACCAGTATGTCCGCTTTACAGGATACAATACTCTCATCCCTGACAATATTGGACTGTGCAACACAAGGCCTCTCAATTCTGGTACTTGTGAAGCAAGATCAAGCGTTGGACCACTACCAACAGATTGACCATACAATATTAATTGATCATCTTTCACCCCATATTGCTCTTTTAGGCATTTATATGCAGCATCAATATCTGCATATGTATTAGATTCAGTTGGCTGTTTCAACAAAGGAAAGAATGGTATCCGTTAAGTTCCAAGCAAGAATGTGGCTCCAGATCCATTTTCAAAAATACATTAACAGGAAAGAATGTTCGTAGTGCATCAGACAAATGAAGAAATGTCCTAACAAACCAGATTGTCCGTAAATTATTTAAACACATCACTTTGTTCTTCCTTTTATCTTCAATTTAATGTAGCAGCCTTGTTTTTCCATCTGGCATTCAAGCAGATCCTGATGATGACACGGTGGATCGCATAAGAGGAGCAACAGGCTTGGTTGGCATAGGGTTACTATCTTACAAGATGCTGGGAAGTGTAAAGTGCATGTGAAGTATGTTAATCTTGTTAGGGAGGTTGGAAATATTATATCTTATATTTGGGGAGCTGCAAGTCTTCACCTAAGCCTCAAAGCTTACTAGCTAAACAGCAAAATCTAGCCTCAAAGTTTAATTTTTATATTTTTTAAAAATATTTTTTTGATTTTATACATATTTTGAATTTGAATGTTTTCTTATGCTTATTGTAGATATTTGCCTTTTTGCGCATACCAACATTGCTACCAGTTTACTTTATGCATTTTATGTATGTCAATGAAGAGGAAACATTACCACTCTTGCACCATTGGCTGAATAAAATCACAAGAAAGCGATTTTTTGGTGATAGGAATCGCCCACAAGCGGTTGACATGCTAACGATCTTTTCAGGGTCGACTCTTAGTGAGGTAAAATCTATTATTCTTGTTCCTTAAAACTTTCCATAAGAACTTTCTGAGTCAACTGAAAAAATATTCAAATAATTTGTTTTTCTTCTTTTATCAGGTGACTTTTCAGCCATACCAAGATTTAGGACTCCATGAGCATTGTTTTCAAAAGAAGTGGTTAGGCAGATCCGATACCACTGCTTTGTTGCAAAGGTATCTATGCATCACCTCCTGCAAATGACACCTCAACAATATTTTGATGCGGTGCCTACCCTTGAGGATGGTTAGCAACTTCCTAGACTTCCACTTAGACGTAAATCAGCGAAGTTCACTTTTTCCACCTGTTTGGGGAGGTGGAATGTGAGGTGGGAAAATTTAATAGGAAGTCTACCAGAATCCCCCCCATGGAAATTCCACCGAACTCTGGATACCCCTGCCACTCAAGAAACTCCACCGGTGGTGCTCAACACCACAACTCGTGCCAATGATCTGGAGACCCCTAGCACAGTTCGCGGAACTTCATTAGACACCCCTAGCAATTGGGGTAATGGTCAAAGTGGTAGCAATGGGGCTAATGGTGAAAGTGGGGATGGAAATGGTGAGAATGATGCTCGTGGTGGCGGTGAGAGTGGTGGTGGTCAAGATTTAGTTAAAATCTTGAAGAGAATGCCGGCATCAAATCCGCGATATAAAGACTTTGTAGTGCCAGCTCTACTTAGGGCTCCTAAGCTTATGAGAATGGTGAGTTAAGGATCAAAATTTATTATATTACATCTATATGCATAAGGACTTGCTTTTTCAATTAGAAACATCAAACCAAAACCTAAATGCATAAGGACCTGCTTTTTCAGTGAAGATGCAATAAGAAAGAAAATATAAAATAAAAAATTATAAAAAATAAATGATAACAAATCATCTTAAAAAGTTAACAAGCTGAAAGATACAGGTAACAATCACAGAGCTCTAAGACATCCTTCTTCAGAATTGTCCCTGGGTCCAACAGATCATCTCCTACTTTCATGTATTAATTAATTCTATCTTTGGCAAGGAGAAATGGAGAAGGATATTTGGAACGTTATAAATACAATGACATGAAGATTGCCTGTTACTCTGTAAAGAAGTAAAGGAATTAATATGTTAGGCAACTAACCTTTCCTGTTGATTGTCCATAGCCAGAGTAATCATAACTGCAAGGGTAAAATTACAGAAAAGAGTTATTAAAATAATCTCAAAGAGCAGAAAAACATAGTGCCAGAGAAGGCCATTTCAGAAAACATAGGAACGTTCAAAATACAGCACTTGAAAATAACTAAATCATTCTCATATATATTTTAACATGTATATAACAAAAGAATGCCTAGGCAGAATTTCATTTCTAATAAAAGAAAATCAAGAAAGAATTTAAAGCAGATTTCCAAACTGTTCACAAAGCAGTCAAATGCCAAATACTCTTTAGGAGGGCACTGAAATTATAAAACTCAAAATGGGTTGCCACATTTTAGCTTCTCCCTGGATGACAGCGATACTGAACAATGGTAGGCCAGGTCACTTCAAAAAAAGGTGGCATGTTAAGATTTAAAAATCACTGAATAATGCACAGGAATTGTAATGAGCAGACAAATGCAAAGAAGAACGGGACTTCGAATCAATTTAGCATGTGATAAGAACATAACACACATTTATAGAGGGAAAGGGATCAAACTCTAAAGACAAGGACTGGCTGCCTATTTAAAGGCACCCCGGGGACTGACACAAGTCTAGGTCCAAACTGTGATTATATGAAAATGCCGAAACAAAAACCCTAGTTAAGAAATCCATTCTTAACACCTATAACGGCATTTTACACCATTACCGTTTTTCAGATATGTTAGGAAACTTTCTGTTCTTGGAGGTACTTCTGTGGTTAGCAGAGCCTTTAAAGACCCAATTCGAACTGAGTTAAAGGACAAACCGTTGCATATGCCCATTACAAGGGGGCAAAAAACAAACGATCTATAATACACTAACTAAAAAGGAACTTAATAATTGAACAAATAGGAAGCGTCCGCTTTTTATGAGTATTACTAACAAATCCATGCAACTCCCAGAAATATTTATGCATCCAGAACATTTCCAAACAATATTCACCTCACAGCAAAGTTGTCCATATATAGTCAGCTGAATTCAACAGCTTGAAAAATAACAGATAACGGTAAAGAAGAAAGAGCATATCATACCCCATGACATTGAGACGAAGTCTATTGCTCAATTCGACGAAGAGCTCAAACATCTGACCCAAATCAGCAGCATTCCCATGTGAGTAGAGCATAGTACCCGTCGCCTTGTGATGCTTAACATAAACCGCCGCGATGTCGTTGCCTCGCCGAGTCCGAAGCTTAAGAACATCAACGTTGTCCTTCATGGGAACCTCAGGAATAGAAAATCGACCATGGCCAGATTCATCGGAGATCAAAGTGTAGGAAGGTGGATTTGGGGGGAAGAAAGCGAATTTGGCGGCGATTGAAGAGGTGACCCCGCCCATATCTTCTTATCATACTACAGACCAGGATTCATAAAGGCAGGCCCTTTTGTGCTGTATCAGTGGCAGAGGCTGAACAGATCGGTGATGGAGTACAAGGCGGCGCGTGGGTATTGGTAGGAAGATGGGTGTCAAGGGTATCTATCAACTTTTAAAACTTGGAGGCCCTGTTTTGAAGAGAGTGAAACTATTCAATGCGTAGTGCTCGTCGAATGACAGTGATGTAGTACGGTTATGGGACATGGGGTTGCTAACACTGGGACTCGACGGCAATGTGGACATCTGGTGCGGCTGGGGGATCAGGGATGGCCCTATGGGCCTACTCAAATGAAATTTGAGACAAAATAATTGAATGGATAAGTCATGGTAACAAATACTATTATTTTAAAAACTGAAACTTCGAATATTAATGCACTTAATAAATAAGAGAGGAAATTATCAAATTAGTTATTCTTAATACTATACATTCAATCATTAATATAATAGTTGGTTAAATTTTTTTAGAGAGATTAAAAAAGTTAGTTAACTTATATATTTACAATTTTTGTTTAAACTAATTTTTCAGACTTATAAAATGATATATGAACTACTGTTACGTATAAGTATCTTAGAATATATGACATAATTAAGTAATTAGTTTGATTTTTTAATATTTTTTAAAAAATCAATAATGCAAGTCATCCTTCTTGTAAATGATCTTGATATATAGCTCACATTCAACGTGCAAATCACCAAAATGCAAGTTCTGCAAATGTGTTCAGGGAATGTCACTTGCACATTGGGGACTGTTACTTGTGTGGCGGGTAATTGACTTGCATTTCAGTGATTCGCACATTGGGAAGATGGGCTGCATAGTTGGGAAAGTAATTTCAATATCAGGGAAAACAATTTGCATATATATTAAACATCAGGAAAAATCTCCCCAAAAAAATAACATGAATTCCATAATCCTAAAAGGTCATGAGATTATAGGAAAAATGATAAAAAGAACATGAATTCCATAATTTTCATATTTCAATGTTGTTGATGCCATATTTTGATAATAACAAAATGATTAATTTGTGATTTTAGGAATTATGAAGTTTAGTTTGTTATTGATAAGTGTTTATGTTGAATCACTCGAGTTCTGTATCTCAGTAATCAAGTTTGCATTAGAGTATTGAGAACACTCGAACATTGTGTCTTGAAACTTGAGTATTGAACCTTTTTAATGTGATAAAACTCAATACTTTCAGACAACACTCGAGTTATTATTGAAAGTGATGAAAACACTCGAATATTGTGAGTTAAAATGATTCTATGTTTCAATATTTTCAGTGGAAAACTCGAATATAAAGTTGAAGTATTGTCAACACTCGAGTGATGTTTTTATAACACTCGAGTATTGGAACTGAAAATGGTTTATAACTGAATACTTTCAAGTGAAACTCAAGTATTGAAGTTGAAGTATTGGCAATACTCGAGTATTGATTTCCTTTTTCAATCCATAGCACAGCACTTGAAGCAGAACACTCGAGTTATAATGAAAGTGTTGTCAACACTCGAGTCTTGGTTTACAACACTCGAGTATCGAGCTCTATTTTCAAAACATGGCACAACACTTGAAGCAGAACCCTCGAGTTATAATGAAAGTGTTGTAAACACTCGAGTATTGATTTCTATTACTCGAGTATCGGGCTTTCTTTTCTAAACAAACACAACATTTGCATTAGGGAATTCGAGTAATGGTAAAAGAAATGACAACACTCGAGTATTATGATCTGAACACTAGAGTATTGTGATATTTCAAAAAGACTTTACTTCAAATTTCTTGCTAAACACTCGAATAGCAGTTGAAAGCGTTTCCAACACTCGAGTACCCAATTACAACACTGAGTATTCTTGCTCAATTTCAATACTTATGCAACACTTCAAACAAATACTCGAGTTATTTCAAAAACTGTTTTACAAACTCGAGTATTGAATCTAAAATTCGAGTAAAGTCTCATAAAATTCAAATTTACACTTGCTTTCTCTGATCAACACTCAAGTATTGAAAAACAAAACTCGAGCACTACTTTATCTGACATTGTACTGCTCTGATAGCTAAGCCTAGACTTTTTCAAAACATTCCTCTTTCATGTCTAGAATTTTTAAACGTTACCTACTCTAATAAATGTTTCTCAGTTCTTTCATTAAACAGCCAGGATGCCTGAGAAATGAAGCCGAGCATTTATGATTTACGTTGACGTTAGTTGAACAGCATTCAATGAAGCATTAATTATAGATCAACGGATGCAGCTATTCTGAGTAACGGAGACCATCTTCTCTCTAACGACTATTCAAACTCAGAGTAACAGATATTGAATACAGTCATGACTTTAAATGAAGAAGCATTGAAGACAAAGAAGAAAACAACAGAAAAGGAATTCAATACGCCATTACTCTTCATAACTACCTTCTGTCATTGTATTCATTATTCGTGTGAGCTTCAGTGATTAATCATCTACTCTTCTAAGAGAGTTTATTTAGCCTAACTTTATTATAAATCTGTGAGATATTCAAGGTTGGAACCTTGAATCGATTGGGTTGAAACTGTGACAGAAAACAGAGAATGTAAGACTTTGTTTTACTATGTGTTGTAAGAGGGAGTGAGAGTCTCCATTGTAAAGGTTGTTGAGACCTGATCTTTGTTGGATAATAGATTGGAATCTCATAGATGCTCTGAGGACTGGACGTAGATCAAGTGGATCAAACCAGGATAAGTTGTTTGTGTTCAGTTGTCTCTTTATCCCTCTCAATGGCTTTGTTTTAAATTATTTGATTTCTATTTTAAATTTTAAAAAGTGATCAATGTCTCTTTATCCCTCTTGGTCAAATCAACTTTAATAAATGTTTCTGTAAAATTGCCCCTCACTTTTTTTTAGGAAAAAAAGTAGAGAAAACAGTCACCTTCACCAAAGTACCACCTTCGACAGGCCGCCGAATCTCCAAGTAGTAGGCTCTTGGTTGGAGCTCAGGTTGTAGGACACCCAAGTTCCAAAACCGATGGTGGCTTTTCAGACCAACTACCTTTTAAATTAAAATTGGAGCTAAGGTGGTGAAGGTGTTGGTTTCGAAAGGTTCGATGACCATTAGTTCACCAAACCTCTTCGATAATACATTACATACATGTAATGATGTAATCGCTTACTCAATAACTACACTTATAATATGAATAACAACATTTATAAATGTATTTATCATTTCAATAAGAACATTTACTACTATATTTAAGAAGTTTCACATTTAAAAAAAAATTAAAATAGTTGGGTGATCGGATGTGGGAAATTGGCTACATACTCAACATTTACAAGAGTGCAATAACATTGATTATACTTGTAATATAGCTGATAACATCTAGAAATGTATTTATCATTTTAATAATCCTATCTACTACCACATTTAACAAGTTTTATATTTGGAGAAATTCAAAAATTAGATGAGGGTGTGAGAATTTGGCTGCCCTTATCAAATTTTTTATGCAAATGCTAGCTTGAGTATTTAATTAATGTTAATTAGGATTAATTTGTTTATTATGTTCCCTTTATTTGTTATTTTATTTTATTTTCAGGATATTAGTTATTATTTAGTGTTTAAGTGTTATTAGGGTTACGCACTCTCAGATTTGGCATTTAGAAATTATCATATACAATTTTCTTTCTCCCTTGGTCTCTTATCGGCTCCGGTCTTCTCTTCGGCTTATACTTTTCTCAATCCTTTCTTTCCCTTCCCAAACGGTTTCAACGGAGGAAAATACCCCATTTTCCTTTCCCATCAGAGATTTTTCGGCAACCAAACCGGCCCTTAGTGTTTATGTAAGCTCGCCCCTCGCTTTTTAAAAAAAACAGAGAGAGAACAGTAGTCACCTTCACCAAAGTATCACTGTCGACGAGCCACCGAAGATCCAAGAGGTAGGAGCTTGCCTGGAGCTCAGGTTGCAAGACACCAAAGCTCCAAAACCAATGGTGGCTTTTTAGACCATCTACTTTTTAAACAAAAATTAGAGCTAAGATGGTGAAGATGCTTGTTCTCAAAGGGTTTCATGACCATTAGGTCACCAAACCTCTTCGATAATATACTACATAATGATATCTAATACACGTAATCATGTAATCACATGCTTAATGATTATACTTAAAACACAAATAAAAACATTTGTAAATGTATTTATCATTTCAATAACAACATTTACTACTATATCTAAGAGGTTTTACATTTAAAGAAATTAAAATAATTGGGTGAGGGTGTGAGGAATTGGTTATATTGAAATATTTACAAGTAAGAGTGTAATATTTTAATTATTGATTATACTTGTAATATAGCTGATAACATCTGTAAATGTATTTATCATTTTAATAACCCTATCTACTAACGCATTTAACAAATTTTATATTTGGACAAATTCAATTAATTGGATGAGATGAAGGTGTGAGAATTTGGCTACCCTTGTCAAATTTTTGATGCAGATGCTAGCTTGGGTATTTAATTAATATTGATTGGGATTAATTTGTTTATTATTTTCCCTTTATTTGCTATTTTATTTTATTTTCAGGATATTAGTTGTTATTTAGTGTTTAAGTGTTATAAATTATCATATACAATTTTCTTTCTCCCTTGGTCTCTCGTCGTCTCCAGTCTTCTCTTTGGCTTCTACTTTTCTCAATCCTTCCTTTCCCTTCCCAGATCCCCTTTTACATCATTTTTACAAACTGAGAATAATGTATTTCAACCATTGACTATACTTGTAATACAAATAATAACATTTGCAAAATTATTTACCACTTCAATAACTCTATCTAATACTACTTTAACAAATTTCAGATTTGGTAAAATTCAACTAATTACGTAAGGATGTGAGAAATTAACTAAATTTGTTAAGTTTTAGAACTCGGAGTGTAATACTTTAATGATTGAGTACACTTATAATACGAATAAAAACATTTTTAAATGTATTTATCATTTTAATAACCTTATCTACCATTAAATTTTAAATTTTGCATTTGGTAAAATTCAACTATTTCGGTAAGGGTGTAAGAAATTAATTACACTTGCTAAGTAAAATTCAATGTGTACTGTTTTAAATCACTGATGCCTCATTTGGTTTGATGAAATTAGAGGGATGGAATTGGAATTGGAAATGAAATCCATCAAGATTGCATGTTTGGTAGACTGGAATTGGAATTGGAGATGAATTCCATGTGGAATTCAAAATGCCCCAATTCCACCAAAACAATTCCATCTCAAAAGCAAAGATTTCCAATTCCACCTCCATAATTCCATCCTTAACCCCACGTCTGACCTTCAGCAATAGACAACAACGGCGAGCTTGAGCAATGGACAGCAACGGCGACCTTGAGCAACTTCCTCACCCACTACAATCGTAGGCGACCTTGAGCAACCCAGCAACGGTGAGCACAGTGGCAACGGCGAGCATAATTGCCTTCTGCTCCTCCATCGGCTCTTCTCTAGTTCACTGTTGTGACTGAAATGGATAAGGAATAACACTCAGCCAACGCCTCGCTAGCACACCCACGCTTAGTCGAAGCAATGCACAGCAGACACACCAGCACTCCTCACTCTGACACTCTGACAGCTATGACAAAAACGAAGAGGGAAAACGCACAGCCGAGTCCTTCAGCTCCAGACGCACCAGAACTAGCACAGTCGAAGCCTCTTCCGTCGACGCCCTTTGCTCAGACACCTCCACACAGCAGCCACGTCTCTCAGCCGAAGCCTCCCTGATCTTCCTCAAGTTCCAGCTCTCTCACACTCGACGCTGTCTTCAGCTGAGGCTCTCTGTTTTTTACTTCTTTCCAGCTTTTTTTCCCCTGTAGCATATCTGTAGCACCACCGGCGAACATGAAGACGACTAGATGTTGGCAGCACCGATGATCGTCGTACGGTGACCTCCTATGTTGAAGACGAAAGCATTGTAGCATCGAAGACGAAGGTGATCCAGAGTTTTTTTTACTTGTTTGGATTTTTTATTTTTAAATATAAAAGGGTATATATGTCTTTTTATATAAAAATTAGGTTTCATTTCCATGATATATCAAATGCACTTTTAAACTCCATCTCCATTTCCATTTCCATCAAGACCAATTCCAATATACCAAACGGGGCCTAAGTATACTTATAACGTGAATGTCGATATTTGTAATTGCGTTTGTTACTCAATAACATCATCACTACAACAGTAGTTTTATAAAAGGATAAAACTTATGTTAAGTTCTTTCTTTGTATCCATTACGTCAAATTTCCCAACCATACGTAAACATTATATCCTATTTTTGTACGGATTTAAGGTTAAATAATAATATTTCAAAATCCACATACATGGCCATGAATAATTGAAGAACTCACTTTAACTCTTTCACATATATGTTCATTATAGGTCTTATTTTCTTATATAGCCATATCCTTCTTAGTATTTTTATTTCAGCTGCCCTAACTTTACACTTGTATTACTTTTTAAAGCTCAACATATAGTATTGTTGGTATTTATAAACTCCAACACCTTTCACTTCCTCAATCTCTCCTCCTCCTCCTCCTTTTCTTCTTTTCCTACGCCTACCACGTACTCTTTCCTACCTCATTTAGCCCTTGTTCTTTTCTTCTCTTTTATTATAATTAAGGCATGAAAATGAAATTTAAGATGTTACACTTATTCTTCCCTCTCAAGTTCAGGTTAGCCTGTGATGAAGGAGGAGGTTCAAGTCATCAGGCTTTCATAATAAAAAAAAAAAGTGTGCGGAAACATTCAAAGGCCTTATTTTTAAAAACAGAGTGTGCAGAAACATCTAACTAACCAATCATCATGTGTGGAGATGGAAAATAAATACATATAGACTATATACATATATAAACTATCAAAGTCATTTTGATGAAATTTCCCAGAAATTATCCAAAGTGTGCGGAAACATTCAAAGGCCTTATTTTTAAAAGTCTTACCATGTGAGATGTATCTTTCCGCCCCTTCTTCATTGTTCAAACGTCCCACGAAATGAATCCTTCTCCTCATCCACATTCCATCTTCTTCCTTCAGTTCTTACTTTTCATTACAACAGTCGGTGCCGATGATGATAGCATCACAAACTGCAGCAGCCGCTTCAGCTGTGGAATTGTCACTGACGTTGGGTACCCATTCTGGG
>JANTPZ010140723.1:6158-18933 GCA_025593235.1 Vachellia pachyceras | reverse complement strand
AGAGTTGGTTGTTTGGGTGATTACCTTAAGGTTGTGTGAGAGCTCTCTTCTTCTTCTTCCTTGGGAGCAAAGTGACATTTTTTGGGAGCTTGGGGGAGGGAAAAATCTGACCAAATGGAGGGAGAGAGGTGGCAGAAATTTGAGAGAAGAGAGAGGAGAAATTACTTTATGAAAAGTCCTCTTGAATCATGAGTGGTTATGATTTAAACTTGGTCACCAAGTTTCATCTTTTAGTGGCTAAGATGGTGCTACTTGTCAAGCTCATATGGTGAGTGAAAAAGTTGTCATCATTACTCTTAGCTTGCCCTCCAAGTCTTGGTTGGGCTGACCGGTTCCCTAACTATCCGGTTACTTGATCCGGTGGCACGCATTTCCGTAAAGTAACCTTTTATCCGGGTAACTTCCTTTTTACTTTTCCAGAGACTTTCTCTCTCATATGGCGCCATTCCCTAGGCTTCCTTGCCTAGGTGGCATCATGTCTTAGCCCAAATCATTTCCAGGGTTTCCTCATAACTCGTCAGGATTCCTCAGTTTGCGTGCAATACCGTAAAATGTGCTTCTGGCGGTCAATTTGACTTAAGGGCATGGAAAATTCCTATATTTTTCCCTGATACTCCAGCCCTTTACCGTTCCTCAAAATTCTTCCTGGATTTTCCGTAATTAATTTTCTAAGAAAATAATTTTTCAGGCTTTTCGGGCACTGTTGTTCTCCGTACATCGAACTGCCCGCACCGGATACCGGGTAATAATTTTATTAAATACTTTATGAACCATGAAAACTTTTCTCAGTTCGGGTCTCCGGCATTTGAGGACTCATGCTACCTCGAATAATTATTTTTCAGTCTTTTAGCCCTCTAAGAATCCTTAATTACGAAAATGCCATTACTCTTTATACTTTCCATATATTTACCAAAATGCCATTACTTTTTCTACTCTTCCTTAATTCCAACTTTACCCTTGGATAATTTTTACATTTTGGTCCACTTTGACATTTTGGTCAACCTTGACTTTTTGGTCAACTTTGATTTTTCCGTTGACTTTTGACCAAACTACCAAAATGTCCTTTCTATATAATGACATTTTATGCCCTGAGCCTTTTTAATTGAAATGACCATTTTACCCTTGTCACTTATACGAAATGACTATTTTGCCCTTTGGTCATCTTTACTTAAATTCTCAAGGCTTAGGGATTTAGTCACCCATAATCTTCCTTATCCATTGGCATTTTCTTTTTCTATATTTCCACAATCATGAATCATCATATAATTACCGATCTAGCATTTAGTTCAAACTACAGAAATGCGGATATTACACATATAACTCGAGTTGCATAACTGGTTTACAAAAACTTCCAATGTAAACTTGAGTTATAGCATTAAAGTTTCAGTGACTCGAGTTACTCACATTTTAGAACTCAAGTTTCACAACATGGTTTCATGACTTGCATTCTAAACTCGAGTTTCCAAATAAAAGTTTTTAATACTACGTTATGAAACTTTCATTATAAACTCGAGTTTCCAGATTAAAGTTTTACTAATCGAGTCAGGCACTTTGAAAACTTGAAGTTTTATCACATAACGTTTTAGATTGCTGTAAACCCATGAGGAAGAACTCGAGTCATGAATTCGTTCAATTCAAGTCCTAACTTTATCTGAGAACAGCTTCTGACAACTGAGCCTTACTTTTACCAAATGCTTCCTTATTCCTGTCAAAGTTTTAAAAAAACTCAACTGCCACCATAAATGCTTGGATACTAACCTATAAAACAGGAAAAGGCTCGTCTGCTGAAGCTCTCCGAAAAATGAGAAGTAATCAGAAGCTTCATAAACTCCGCCGACATCAAACGAATGCATTTATTACAGCATTCATTGCATCCACCAACTAGAGACGATGACTATTCAATCAGAGTAATAGACAATTAATCTTCTCTAACGGACACATTGAATGAGCTCAACTATAAATAGAAAAGCATTGAAGATAGAAAGAGACGACGATCAACAATGCTTTTACTCATACGCTCTCTTGTCTTTTGTAAACATTCAAAATCATTCTGTGATCTTCAGTGATTAGCATATATATTCTTTTAAGAGTTTAAACTTGTAATTTATTCTTGTATTCGGTGAGAAACTCAAGGACGGGGCCTTGAGACTATTGGGTTGTGAGATTGTGGAAAAGCAGAGAGTGAAAGTCTCTGTTCTCTTGCATTTAGTGAGTGGGAGTGTGACTCCTTGATTGTAAAAGCTTGTAAAGCCTGGTTAATTACTTTTAGTGGATTGCAAATCTCAGAGGAGCTCTGAGGACTGGACGTAGGTTAGAAAGAACCGAAACAAGATAAATCTCCATGTCAATTATTCCTCTGCATTCTCGTTGACTTCATTTTAATTTCTGTGATTTACGTTTTAATTTTTAAACGTGACCAATTCACCCCCTCTTGGTCAAATCCTACTATAACACAAAATTGTGGGTCCACTTCTACCCTACACAATTTTGCATTCTAATCCAATGGAAGCATCAAAACATTCAAAATCACACTCTTTCCTTTCCTTACTGTAGCTGCACGAAATTGATAGAAATTTGAGGAAATGAGATTTTTCAACATCTCTATGCATACACATGCATAATCTCATTCCTAAACCAATTCATAATCAACATATAACATCAACACATTCATCTTCATGCATAACCAATTTCGTTCAGCAGCCATGGTTAGGGTTTCATGACAATTTCTCATATCATCTCCAAAACAACTCAAACTTATCATCAACATGCAAGATAACATGCATAGAGTTGATTGGTAGCCTTTATTACTTGATATTCTTGCTTTTGTTCATTTCTCTCACAAACCCTCATCATCAAATCAAGCATCACATCCCCTTATTAAATAAACTGAACCGATTAAGAGGAAGAGCAAAGCTCATAATTAGTTTTCATGGAAGAAATCATGTAGAAATCATGAACTTACCTAGAATTTGGCTTGATTTTTTCCTCTACGGCTTCACCGTGCGCTCCTCTCCTTCTCCTCTGGTTTTGCACGAAAATTGCTGGAGATAATGGGCTTGGAGGACTTTAAAATCTATCCCCATTTTTACTTTCCAAAAATACCCCCACTTTATGATTTTTGGCTACCGAACATGCTTTTTGAAAATTTTCTGATCATTAAGACCATTTCAATAGCTCAAAAATTCCCATAATTCATAAGATCATTAGGGTATTTTTCTTTCCTCAAAAATCATTCCGAAAATTCCCTTAATAAATTTTCTTTTGAAAGTCCAAATTCGGCGATTTTCGGTCTTTCGTATCACCATTCTAGCAAACTGTTTCCAACTTTCTTCTGGGAACAATTTTATAAATTAGGGCACTAATAATACTATTTTTAGCCACTTTAACATTATATTTATGAGGCCTTTAGACAATTTAAATAATAATATTTGGCTAAAAATTCATTAAATAGCCAAAATATTAATTATCGTAAAAATGTCCTGTGAAGGGCATTGTTGTCTATTTAACCTTAACTGAGCCTCAATTAATGATCAGTGACTTTTTCTCTACCTCCGGTGCTTGGGATCATTTTTCGGTATTTTAGTCAAAATTACCAAAATGCCCTTGACTTTTACCAAAATGACCATTTTGCCCTTACTTTTTATTTGCTTGCAAAATGGCACCTTTAGCAACTCTTATGCTTCTTTTCATTCTCTGGACCCTTAAACACTCTGTAGCCCTTCGTTTAGCCCTTATCCTCAGTTACTGGACAATGAGGATGATACGTATATAGACTAAATACAGTGAAGGATCTAATATCAGATTATGAAGAAAGAATAATAGAAGTTGATCGCATGAATAATTCACTACTAGAAAAATACGATTTTCAATGGCTTTTTTCCATCACTAAATGGAAATTTTCTGAAGGAAATTAGCCATTTAGTGATGGATTTTTCCGTCGCTAAATCGCATTTTACTAATAGTGATTTAAAACTTTGAAGGGATTTTACATTTGAATAAACACCACGCCTTTTAGTTCAATACTTCAAACATCTTAGGGTGGTTCGGAAGTTTTAACATCATATGTTAAAATACTACCAAATTAATAAGTTCTGTAATCATAAAACAAAACGTATCATTCCTGAAAGTAATGAAACACTAGATTACATCAACACGGGGAACAAGTTTAGGAATTTGATCTGCTACTTGGCAGCCATTAAGACTTCTAACAGTAGGTTCATCAACATCATACAACACAGATACACTAGAGATATCAATGTCATGTTGATAACAATGTCTCAAAACCATAAAAAATGGAAGACAAGATAATACGGTAGATTCCAAGGACAAGGACTGACAGAGTAAATGGAAGAAAACTAGGTTGTCTGATGATGCATTTCTCATGGAAGAATACAAAACTGAAGGGACTGAGGACGCACACTGAACAACAATAAATTGCCAATCCAATTTAGTTCAAATTACATTCATCTCCCTTAATAAAATTCATAAACACACTAATATTTGCATAGAAAGATTAAAAAAACATAGAGAAATTCAAACAAGCCAGAAAGATAAAGATGAAGTGACAGAGTACATACAAGATAATTACTAAAAAATTATGCTTAATCGTTAATTTTGAGTTCATGTTTTGAATGGATGACACAATGATGCAACATATAAAACAAATGATTTCCCAATTGTCAACTATCAATACACTTGAAATCCAAATAAGGCCAGAGACAGACTTGATTATTTGATACATAGAAGACAGGTATATAAGTGCTCTTAATGGTACAAAATGAGGGCAAATAAATGCGGGAATAGAATCAAAAGGACAAAGATGGACCTGGAAATTAGAAAGCTGCTCCTTTGTTAGATTAGTTTCCAAACTCTATATAAGGGAAGTAGAACCACAATATTACTTAGCTACCACAATATTACTTAGCTATGTTTCCGAGCTCAACATAAGGGAAGGGAACTAGGAGAATAAACTAATTCGAAGCTGTTCAATTGATAACATTCAATTCAAACCACCAAGCTACAATAGAATAAACTAATTCAAAGGGAAGCAAATGCAGGTTTCAAATTAAATCGGCAATAGAGTAATAAAAAATTAGAACTCTAATCGACAGTAATATACCGTTTCCATGAACCTATCCATTTTTTTACATCAATTAGGAACTAAACGGGTGAACCAAGATATCATTAACCTATACTTTAAAATCTCTTCCACCTATCAGCTCACCCAAAAACGGCTTCATCAGGCTCAAGACTCATTTCACTGTTCCTAAGATTTTCAAGGCTCGGATGTGCAACTTGCTTGGGCTCTATGCATGATGGATATAAAGGCTTGCTTGAGTCACCAAAATCAGTTTCAGCATATACAATAAAAGGTTACCTTCGCTTTTGTCTTTTATGGCTTCTCTCCTTACCATGCAATAAAAAGTTACTTTTTACCTTCATTTTTGTCCTTTTTTGGTTTTCCCTCTCTGTGCATAATAGGCCAATGACCAAATGCTTTACCTATATTTTTGCCACTACTTTCCTGCACCTAACAGCTATTAGAATTCATGATGTCTCCGTCTTCATTCTTTCTTTTCATGCATGTAAGAAGCAGTGGCGGACCCAAGACCTTGACTTAGGGGTGCAAATTATTTTTTAATAAGATAAATGAGATTTATTCTTAATATCTTTTGGGAAGAATTTGAGCAAAAATTTCGTGGGTTCAAAATTAGCAAATGAGGGGGTGCAAAATAAATCATATAGTACTAATATATACCTAATTTTCAAGAAGCCGGGGGGTGCGGCTGCACCCACTCGGACTTATGTAGGTCCGCCTATGTTAAGAAGGGAAAAGTTTCAAATTTCAAACCCCCGCCATTTTCATTCACACTGCCCTATCCGTTCCCCAATGCATAAATCCAAAAGAAAAGCAGAGGAGATGTGCCCTTCTCATTCAAATTTCAAAACATTGTTGGGTAAATTCAATTCAATTCTTGGGAAGCCACTCTATCTCCCTCTTCTTCTTCTCTACCGATGGGAAAGCTTTCTCTCTTTTCTCTGGTATTTCATCCTTCTATTTTTCATCCCAAGCGTCGACCTTCTTCCTGGGTTTGAGTCGTCTAAGGAGCAAGTCACGTGCACCGATATGTGGAGCACAGGGATCCGAACCTGTGTTCCCCGTTCACAAATTCGCGATCTAACAAGTTCTCTTCCTGGAAATGTAAGCGATCAAATGAATCCAACCAGGCTCAAACGATCGATCTTGATCTCTGGTTGATGCCGAGACACCGGTAAAAAGTATTAAGCTACAGCTACAGACCAGAAATCGGCCGGTTGGGTACACCGTCTATGAACTCAGAAAAATCCATGACGACAATGGCGCGCCTTGAAATTGGACCCGGAGTTCAATATGCTCATGCTGGAGAACCTAAGCTTCGCAACTTTTTGGCTTGAGGGTCTCTCTTCTCCGTCAATCTTTAAAAGGATTCATGTTTCTGTGAATTGGAAGGTCATAGCCACAGGTAGTTTGGTGTAATATACCTCTTATACCTCTTAATCTCCACTTCTTCCACTTTAAGTTTTATTATTGATTGTATTTCTATGGAGAAGAGGATTTTTGCCATAATTGTAAATTAATGATTTTTTGCAAGCCACCAGCACCGGGTTTCTGTGTGTTAGTGTTCATAGACACACAGAAATGTGAGGCTCCATCACACTTAAAATCTGAATTTGTTTTGGTCATATTCATACATTTTTCTTGTGTTCATGCTTTCTTTATTTAAACTATCGATTTTATTTTCTATTTTGCTTCCTATGCAGTATATTGATAGTCGAATAAAGGTATTATCTCATATAATCTCCTTTATGCTTCTTTTTAGTGCAGAAGAAGCATAAAAGAGATTTTGCTTCCCTCTCAATCCCTTGCTTTTTAATCTCTCTATCTCCATCACGGTGTTAAAGATGGTATTGTCAGAAGTTTAATCGTTTGGGCTGTTAAGACTAGGGGACTATGGCTTTGTATTTTGACTTTGTTGTAACATGACTATATTCTACAAGATTTCTTTCTGCAGCCATGTGACAATCATGGCGGATAAGTTTGTTATTTGTGTTTTTTGTTATATTTATCTATTTATTCTTCATTCTTGCATTCTTTGTCATTATGAATATAATTTGAAACTTTCAATCTTCTTACTATCTTTTACTACTATGATAAGGACATGTAATTCTCTATTTGACTTTAAAATTTGGAATTATATTTTTTTACTAGATCTCTACCATCTAGCATTGTCTTCATGCTTAGATGTGCCAGTTTGGCTGCTGCGAATGAACCAAAAAACTTTTGATATGCTTATGTTTTTCTCAGATGCCCTTCTGTTGCTGCCTTTTATCTTCATTTTTATTGATGTTCGTGATTAGTTATTTAAGACATTGCAATACCTTTTCCAATATTGTTATGCAATTGCTCATATATCGTTTGGTTTATGGAACATATGATATGAGAACCTAAAAAGCCAGCTCTTTCTTGAACCGCATTACTTTAAGCTTGATAAATTTGCATTGTCCTAATGTAGGCAAATAAGATTATTCATTGTCCTGATTATTTGAATTATTAAAAAACTACTCATGAGCTTCACTTAACAGTTAAGCAAAATGGTCATGATAGGTGTGTAGTATCCATATATTCCTTTGAGTGAAAATAAAGGCTAAGCCGGTATTTATGTGATGATTTAATGCCCATGGATATAAGGAAAATGCTTTTAGATAAGAATGATCATAATTGACTAAGTCCTTAGTCTTGAGGATTTTAAGTAAGAATGACCCAAGGACAAAATGGACATTTGGCAAAAATGACAAGATAAAATGGTCATTTTGATTAAAAAGGGCCTAGGGCATAAAATGTCATCCAATAATAAGGACGTTTTGGTAATTTGGTCAAAAGTCAACAAAAGGTCAAAGTTGACCAAAAATGTCAAAGTCAACCAAGGGCAAGGTTGGAATTAAGAAAGAGTAGAAAAAGTGATGGCATTTTGGAAATTACTGTAAAAGTAGAAAAGGTAGTGGCATTTTTGTAAATAAGTGGTAAATAAAGGATTTTGAAGTTAATTACGACTGATATATAATTATTTGAGGTAGCAGGAGTCCTCAAATGCCAGAGACCCGAACTGAGAAAAGTTTAGTTGGGTCATAAATTAATTAATAAAATTATTACCCGGTATCCAATGCGGGCAGTTTCGTTGTATGGAGAACAACAGTGCCTGAAAAGCCCGAAAAAGTATTTTCTTAGAAAATTAATTACGGAAAATCCGGGAAGAATTTGAGGAATGGAAAAGAGCTTGAGAATCAGGGAAAAATATAGAATCTTTGCATGTCCTTAAGTCAAATTGGCCGCCGGAAGCCCGTTTTACGGTGTTGCACACGAATCAAGGAATCCTGATGATTTACGAAGCGAGCCAAGGGTATTTTGAGGAAGGAATGACACCATCTAGGCAAGGAGGCCTAGGGAATGGTGCCACATGAAAGAAAGGTCTCAGGAAAAATAAAAAGGAAAATTTCTCGAATAAAGGTTATTTTACGAAAATGCGTGCCACCGGATCAAGTAACTGACCAGGCAAAGGCCTAGTCAGCCCAACCAAGCTTCCAAAGGAAGCAAAAGAGCATTTTTCAGTAAGCAATGAGACTAGAACAAGTGGCTTACTCTCCATCAAGTATTTCTAAATTTGGCCTCCAAGAATCAACCTCCACCACACATTGTAAAAGAGGAGTGTGTAATAAGCCAATTTCTCTCTTTCTCCTCTCAAAAATCCGTCCCTCTCTCCCTCTCTATTTGGTCTGAAATTTTTTCCACTCTCAAGCTCTAAAAAAACGTCATCTTCAAGCAAGAAGAGAAGGATGAAGAGCTACTCACACAAGGTAAGCTTCCAACCACCCAAGCAACATCTTTCTGAGTCTTGTAACCTCTTTCACCTTTCTAATGGTTTGATTCCTTGGATGAGTCTCTCTTTTTGAAGATGAGAGGCTAGGGTTTCAAAATTTGAAAATGGAAAATGAAATATTTTAAGAGGTATTAAAGGTTGCAAGCTTCTCTATAAGTTGTAAAGAGTAGTTTAATGAAAGTTGTTGTTTTGGTTGTTGTTGGGTGTTGTTGTTGGAATTTTGGAAATCCTAAGAGTATGGGGAGGTGCTGTCCATTTGAGATCTTAAGGGGCAAGAGTGTGTTTGAGTTAAATGATGCTTGAAAAGGGGTTTTGTAAGCAAGACTACACAATCATTCATGAGCAAAAGTTGAAAACCCAAACTTCTCTCTTAGGTTCTTTTTTTTTTGGAAAATTTAAAAGAAATAGAGGGAATGGGATTTTGTGTAGGGATCTAATGTTTCCAATGGCTTTAGAATGAAAATTTATGTAGGTTAAGAGTAATAAAATGGTTTTGGAAGCATTGGAAATCAAAAGAACAAGTTACGAAGTGTCAAGAGGCTTGAAAGGGCAATATGAGTATATTGCGTTTTTTTATTTTCTTGGCCTTGATTGGTGGCTGGCAATTTATGAACATATCATTATATGATGTTTATAAAGTCAAGAGCCCAAAGAACTCATTGGGAAAGGTCATCAAGAGAGGATTTAAGTTCAAGGGGAATTATGAGAAAAAGGTAGCAAAACCCTCTAACCTTAAGCTTTATAGCTTTTGAAATGTGCTATGTTGTGCATGGCTTGTTTAGAAAATTATGATGATGAAAGTGTGAAAATGTGCTATTGTTTTCTATGGCCATATGCATTTGATTGTTACATGTTGCACTTTTATGAAATCACACTTATATGAAAGATTGTTATGCCATGTTCATGATTGCGTTAGAAAGTTTTGCTATTGGGATTCTCAAATCTCATCCCCCCCAACTAACCATGCAGGTGGAAGCAAAAGCAAGGGTAAGAATGAGGTTATTGATGGTTGAAGATGTTGTTCTTGCTTGAGTGAATGTTTATATAAATATTGTGAAGTGGTGGAACTTTGTTTTGCAAGTTGATGAATTATTGTAAACCATAAACCTCCACATGAGGTAGTAAGTGAATATGTGATTATGCATGCATGCAAATGGGCTAAAAATGCTAGAGAATGAGTTAGAAGTATTCATTCATGATAAGGGTTTGATTATGGACAAAAAAGAGGTTTTGGTGATTTTTAAGAAAAGTAAAGATTTCAAACAAATGGGTTCCAAAGGCCCTAGAAATTGACCTGTTTCAAATATCAATGAAAAATAGCAAACGAACTCCAATTGATCTGAAAATTTCCAGTCAGAAAGTACACATCCCAAGATTTACAATGATATAAATTTTGCAAAATTTGGATATGTATTTTGAGAGATATGATTTTCGAAAGTTTAAGGTAAAAACTGGAAATCTGGAAAATGACCATTGGAGCAGCGCGTGATTTTTGAATAAACTGATTCAAATGGGAAAGTTTTTGGGCCAATGAGTATTTTTCTCCTATAGATCACTTAATAAGCTAAATTTAGAAATTGGAACCACTCAATTTCGATTTTTTTTAGAATTAATTATGATTTTTCAAAGTGGGGCCAGAAATCTGGAAAAATGCCTTGTGAACAGTAACAACATTTTCTACGTTTTTGAAAATCCAAGTTCACAATTTGGACAAAATTTTGATATCTAAGGCCCAAGAGTCGTTCAAAAGTGATTTAATACAAACATATAGGGGATAAATAGGAAGTGTTACAGGGTGCATAAATGTGTGGAGTTTTTAATGAAGAGATCCCGAATTTAAGCATATTCTAAGAAGTATGGTTTGCATGATTTTTTCTTTTTAAATATTTTTGTTGATTCATTAATTAGCAAGCTTAGCCTCTGGTCCATCGTATGAGTGATATTTAGAAGTTTTGAAGTAAATAGTGCAAATTTAAAAAGAAGCCTACTTTTATCAATGTTCTCTCACAGTTCTTCTTCATTCCCATCTAATGGTAATTGGACTCTAAGGTAAGGCTTGGCCATCTCTCAGACGACGGTACACTAGAGACTACTATGTTGGGGAAGCACC
This sequence comes from Vachellia pachyceras, assembly GCA_025593235.1. Lineage (NCBI taxonomy): Eukaryota > Viridiplantae > Streptophyta > Magnoliopsida > Fabales > Fabaceae > Vachellia > Vachellia pachyceras. The sequence continues at coordinate 7,908 of JANTPZ010140723.1, read as the reverse complement.
AAGGTTCTATATACAAGCTTGCTCTAGAGCCAGTAAGTCCTCACATACTGTATAGCAAACATGCAGTGGAAGTCATAATTTATATATGAATGGGCATATACGTTTCAATTTTTACGTAAGATTTTGATGGTTGAATACATAATTAATTTAATTATTGTGCAGGTGGTCCTCTTAGAGAACAGGACATTGATAAAATTGACATTACAAAGGAAAAGTCAGGTTCCAAACCAATTGTTGTGCCCATTGTTTTGAAGATGGTTAAATTTGATCACAAATGTAAGGGCTTGCAGGAATATTTTTGCTTGCCCTTTGTAATCTACTATTGTTTTTGTTTCTCTGATCCATCAAAGAATACATATTAATTCTAATTAATTGTAGTCTGTTGCTTGAACAGCTTTGCTACCGCCCGTGTTATTGTCTACACGTTAGTATTTCATGCATATGGGCAAGTTGGAAAGCTTAAACTTGCTGAAGAGACCTTCTTGGAGATGTTAGATGCAGGGTGTGAACCAGATGAAGTTGCTTGTGGCACCATGCTCTGTTCATTTGCTAGATGACCCGCCATAAGGCTATATTGTCATTCGATTCGGCAATAAAAGGACGGGATGTTGTATTGTCTATCACTATCTCCAACTTTATGTTGTCTTCTTTACAAAAGAAGTCAATGCACAACGAGGTTGTAGAGATATGGAGGGACATGAAGGCTAAAGAGGTAGTGCCTAATAATTTCACTTTTACAGTTGCCATCAGCTCTTTCATCAAAGAAGGAGAGCATGCAGATGCTTTCAAGACTTTTGAAGAAATGGAGGAAGGTGGATTTGTTCCTAGGGAGGTAACCTGTAATATCCGCATTTTCTGTAACTTGAATTAAAGGCTAGACCAGTAAATTATGTGATAATCTAGGACCCATAAATAAGGGAAAATATAGAGGAAAATTCCTAAAGGAAAGAAAGATTATAATTGATTAAGTCCCTAATCTTGAGAATTCTAAGTAAAAAAGAGTAAGGGCAAAACGGTCATTTTGAATTAAAGGCCTAGGGCATAAAAATGTCAAGGTTGACCAAAATGTCAAAAGTCAACCAAGGATAAAGTTGGAATTAAGAAAGAGTAGAAAAAGTGATGGCATTTTGGAAATTATGGCAAAAGTAGAAAAGGTAGTGGCATTTTCGTAAATAAGTGGTAAATAAAGGATTTCAGAGTTAAGGATGACTGAGAAATAATTATTTGAGGTAGCAGGTGTCCTCAAATGCCGGAGACACAAACTGAGAAAAGTTTAGTTGGGTCCTAAAATATTTAATAAAATTATTACCTGGTATTTGGTACGGGCAGTTTCGTTGTATGGAGAACATAATGCCTGAAAAACCCAAAAAAGTATTTTCTTAGAAAATTAATTACGGAAAATCCAGGAAGAATTTTGAGGAACGGAAAAGAGCTTGAGAATCAGGGAAAAATATAAAATTTTTCCATGTCCTTATGTCAAATTGGCCGCCGAAAACCCGTTTTACTGTGTTGCACGCAAATCGAGGAATCCTAACGAGTTACGAGGGAAACCCAGAGATGCTATAGACTAAGACATGATACCACCTAGGAAAGAAGGCCTATGGAATGGCACTACACGAAAGATAAAGTCTCCAGAAAAGTAAAAAGATATTTACCCGCGTAAAGGGTACTTTACGGAAATGCGTGCCACCAGATCATGTAACTGGACCAGGCAAAGGCCCAGCTAACAAAATCTGATGCTTGGGGGTCT